>FXXK01002759.1:0-27428 GCA_900184695.1 Betula pendula
CTTGTTTCGTTTTCAAAACGGTTTGCCAAACGCACATCGATAGTACAGAAACGTGTTTTGCTGTTTTGGAAACAGAAAACCTATTTTCAAAACAGGCAACCAAACAGGCCCAATGATTATATTACAAAATAAATTAAGGTTTAACAAATATGAGTTAAGGAACTTGAATGTATAACGTTCAAAGCTTATCAATCCTCCATGTGAAGCCGTCTAGAACCCCCTAATACCATGTTGTATAGCATCACACCCAAAACAAAACCTTGGTAGCTTCTCATATTGGAAGACAACCCAGATTTCTTTTCCCTTAAGTTAGAGTGTACGACCTCTTGCGAGTGTCCACCACCATTGATGGAATCTACCGCCCTTTTTTTTTGTTTTTTGTTTTAAATGAAAAGAAAATGATCTGGTGGGTTACTAGACAACCATACCCCACTGTGGGTTTGGTCGTGACCCACCCACTGTCGTGGGTCACCTTGTTACCCACAGGTCAAAAGGTGATAATTTTCAAGGCCTCCATTAGGATTTCCTGTTAAATCCTAACGGAATAGTGACATTGCAAAAGATTGAAAGTTTGATACATTAAATTGAACAGTTTTTAAACTTTGAGGGGGAGATTGCAAAAATGATGAAAGTTCAGGGGGTTAAGTGAAGTTTCTCCTAAAACAAAATAAAAGGAAAAACTTTACTTATCCCCCACATGTTTCGGCACTTTTACAATTATATAACCTTAAAGTTTAAAAAGTTTTAATGTCGAGTTCCAATGTTTAAAAATTTGGCAATATCACACATTTGTTAGGATTTTATAGAAATTCTAACAGATAATGCCAAAATACCTTAAATACCCATATTTTTTTTATATAATAAAATGGCTCCACGGCTGACCCATGGTTGTTCCATTTTTGTTTAAAAAAATATATTTATTTTTAATTAATTAGGATAATTTTATATGTTTTGCAGGGTTAAAAAGGGATAATTCACTTATTAACCGTTTGATTTAACCCTAAATCCTAATAGTAGAAGTGATATTGCAAAGTTTTAAAAATGGGAACCAATTGCAACTTTTTAAACTTTAAGGGTATGATTGCAAAATTGCCAAACATCAAGAGGGTAAGTGAAGTTTTTTTTTTTTTTTAAAAAAAAAATTTTAATTAAAAAGAGGAAAAAACAAGCCACCCCTTTGGCCAAACCACTACTAGATAACCAATAAAATAAAATAAATAAATAATGGGTAGTCAAACCACTTCCAATATTCATGGCTGTGGTTCAGCTATCCAAATATGGCCGAAAATGATGGCCGAATCACCCTCTAGCCATTTATAGTGGTTCAGCTACTATCCGAACAGCCCCCAAATTGCTAGAGGGTGGTTGGGCCACCCCCACGCTGGCCAGAGGGGTGACCGAACCACTCCCATGGCCTTGGGAATAGTTTGGCTACCTTCACCCTCCCCAATTTAGTCAAGGGGATAGCTCGGCCACTCCCTTCTTGTTGTTGTTGTTGTTGTTTTTTTTTTTTTTTTTTTTTTTTTTTTTTTTTTTTAAATTATAGGGATAATTTTGTCTTATTGAAAAAAACTTTAATGACAATTATTTCCTTTTATTAGTTTAAAGAGATATTGACAATTTTTTAATAATTTGTAAAACTTTGTCGCAACTCACAATCTAAAGTTTGAAAAGATTGGTGTTATCAATTGGGTATTAATGTAAGAATGGTACATAGACTTTTCCGTGAAACTAATATGTAAATAGAGATTGGAAGGGTTCTTACTTTATTTGGTAGGCCTTATTTTCTCCCAATTGGCCCATTACGAAAGCTATCAAGTTTGTTATTTTAATTAGGGATGTAAAACATGTATGACTTATGTTATTCTAAAAAGTTTGGTACAAATTTTGTAGCCACTTGGTACAAATAAGAAATAGAACAATACCAAATAATTGATGTGAACTGTCCAAGAGCATATTTGACAAAACGGAGAAGAGGTCAGAGTCAGCTGAGGAAACGTGATGGTTTCCTTGAATAATTGGAGGATAGAATCTGCATTTAACCCTTAAATATACATATGTAACTCATCTTTTTTTCTCAAGCTGTACGTAAACAATCAAAATTTAGTGTTTTGACCCATTCTTTTTTTTTTCTTTTTTTTCTTTTTTTGACCCATTCAATTTCAACCTGAAGATGATAATTGAGAAATGGCCTTTATCATCTTCCGAGTCAACTTAAGAGTACGTACGCTTTGGGGCTTTTGAACGACTTCATTCCAGAAGAAAATGCCGACTAGCATTTAATTTATGGAAGAAAAAACATGCATTCTTGTGTTTTTTTTTTCAATGATTAAGGAATCTATTTAATTCGTCAATCTATCGTGATGGAAGGGCCGGGAAAGAAAATAAGTATGGGGGAAACGACAGCAATTACAGGTTTGGGTTGCTTATAAAAAAAAATTACAGGTTTGGGTTAGTAGACTTTTTGGTATAGACCGTTGTGTTGAGTATGTATGCAGGACAGCTTGATAAATTTTGGGATTTAAGGCGGAAAGTTTAAGCAATTTTTTTTTTTTAAATAAATAAATATTAATATAATATTATATTCAAATTTTAAATTGGAGAAGGAGAGAAGAATCAAATTTGAGTAAGTCTTTAGTCTTGAATAGAGAAATAGAGAGAAAAATTTCATCTTCTTAACATTTAATTAATTTTTTTTTTCATTTTATTTTGAACGATAAACTTTAATTATAAATTCTATATTTTTAAACGTTGTGTGTGGACAAAAACAACCTAATGTTAGAGAGAGAGAGAACATATATATTGCAATAATGATCCAATTGACAGTTGAAACTTATGATCATAATTTATTGTTGATTAGTTGTCCCTTGTAAATTATGATGAAAATTTCGGCTACTCATCACAAGGCCAAAAAAATCTCTACCCCACAACATTCAATGTGAGAATGGGTTTTATTTAAGAATTATTTTAATATTAATATATTATTCAATTCCCCTATTTAATGTTATCAATTTTTTTAGAGTAATGTTATATTTTCAACTTTTTTATCCAACTTCATCCAACTTTGTATATGTCGACAAAGATAGACCTTACAAATGCAAAAGCCATATATACAAAGTTTGATAGAGTTGAACAAGAAAATTAGAAATGTAGGATTATTCATTTTTTTAAGACTTGTTTCAAGAATAAAATGTTGGACATTTAAGTTTTTAAAAGAATCAAATGATATTAATGTATTTTTTAATTACTTATTTATCATAATTTGGGGCCTTAATTAAAGAATATTTAATATAATAAAGACATTTATTTTTTATTTTTGGAATAAATATTTATTAATATTTATTAATTATGAGCCTTATTAAATTGAGGCATTAATTAGAAAATATTGACTATAATTAAGGCTATATATATATATATATTAATTGAAGGCCTTATTAAATTGGAAGCCTTAGGTGGCCACCTAATTCGCCTAAGGGTTGAGCCAGCCTTACATTATATAGGTTACTATGAACCCTATTCTTTGTGGGATTTGTATGCTTAATTTCCAACCAATATGGTGATTTTTATCTTCCAACAAATTATAACATATAAGTTGTTGGTGCGTTTTCGGTGGCTTCTTGTACGGATGGACCAAGGAGCTGAACGTCTGCATTGGAGGCCCAGAAGGATCGCGCCTTTGAATTGCTTCAATCGACTTACTGCTGCAAGGAGAAAGAAAGGTCAAATGATCCTTGACTTCGGCCGAGGACACTTCGATGCTTAAGTTAGACATGTATTTTGGAGTGTGAGGACACCTTGTTAACGTTGATAAAAACTTAACTGAAAGAGAGTTTGAACGATGAGAGCGGCTGAAAGAAAGTTTTGTCGAAGAATTGTTTTCTTGAAGACATCATTTTAATGAAGGTGCACTTGGATTTTAGTAGCTTGTTGAGCTTATGGGCTGTCAAACTGTTAGGCCATCGGGCCCTCATTGGCATGAGATCTTTTGAGTTGTTGAAGGTCAGCTGAGCTTTTTGGTGAATGGACTTTTCCAAAGCTCATCAGTATCGAGGCCCTACAGTAATCCTTAAATTCATTTAGATGATTGGTGTGTCAATCAATTTATGAAAATTTAAAATGAATGCTTTTAGCTTTTCAGTAGACTTTTTTAGGGTTCATGGGTATCAAGCCCTACAAAGAACTACATAAAGTACTTTTTGAAAACAGTACTCCTCACCTCACAGATAATGTAGACCGCACTATAACCGAAATAAATCCCAAGGAAACAAAAAAAAAGTTTATGAACCATGGTTTGTTTATTCATCACACAATCTTTCCACTGCTATATTAAAAATAAAAATAAAAATAAAAAAATAAAAAAAAATGTCCAACTTTGTTTCGCCGAGGGTAGTACGAGAATTGTCTAAGCTTTTTAGTTTTATTTTTTGTTTTAATTGACAATTCTCAAATATATAGATAAGGAATATAAGACTTGACAATTCTCACCAAGGCTTCCAAGTTGGATTGGAGCCGTTTTGAGCCCAAGGAATAACGGGTTCGGGTCGATTTCTCTCGATTCACCATATTTCATGACCCAAGAAATAATGGGTCCTCTTTATAAGCGCCTTGTTAGGTTTAGGGTTATTGTATTGATGTTCCGCCTCCACCCTCCAGGGACTAACGAAGAACGCTGGGGAGAAACGGGGAGCGCTATGGAATCAACAAGTCCTCTTCCTTTGATGGGGGTTTCATTTCAGGTTCAAACTTATTGTACTGCTTTTACCTGCTCTATTTCCTCTATTGCTACTAGTTACAATTCGAAAAGCCTTGATCAATTTTTGAAATCTGTGGAAAGCCAATGCAAAAGTTCTGGTGGCTTGCGAAATCTTGATGATGCCGTATACTTGTTTGATAAGATGGCAGGCATGAACCCTTTGCCCTTCATGATAACTGGGGCAATTGGAAGATGAAGTGTTACTCGACCGTGATTTCTTTGAATAAGATTTGTAATTCTTAAGAATGCTCCCAATGTTCGAGCTTAGAATGTTTTAGTTAATTGCTTCTGCCATTTGAGGCGGATGAGTTGGGAGAAAATGAGCCCCATCCTACTCAAACTACATGGTTGATACCTTGATTCACTGATCTTGGGAATGGTTCTTCGCCATGTGTTTTTAGTTGTAACATATTGATCCATGGATATTGTTACACTAAAAGAGTTGATGAGGCATTTAGTGGTAATATATTGATCAATGGATATTGTAAAAATATTGATCAATGGATATTGTAACACTAAAAGATATTGTAACACTAAAAGAGTTGATGAGGCATTTAGTTGTACCATATTGATCAATGGATATTGTAAAAATATTGATCAATGGATATTGTAACACTAAAAGAGTTGATGAGGCATTTAGTTGTAACTTATTGATCCATGGATATTGTAAACACTAAAAGAGTTGATGAAGCAGTTATGGTTCATAATGGTTCCAATGTTATTGCCTGACGAGAGACTGCATAACAATTATTCTATAGAACACAAGCTAGTGGCGAACTTTGTGAAAACCAATGTCTTATTTCAGTAAGTTGGCAAACTTACAGCTACAAAGAAACAGACGATTGGATTTATAATATTAGTGATTTAATGGCTTTGTAAAGAAGGGCTAGTAGATGAAGGAGCTGAGCTGTTGAAGAAAATGGATCAGAGTGGTTGCTCCGCTGATGTACACAAAAGCAAAAGAGTGAGATGTCTCATGGGCAATAAAACTTCAGCAGATAATGGCAGTTGATGTGGCCACTTCAGACTATGTCGTCAACTTATTTTATGTAATAAAAAGCTTGTAAAGGCTATCTACCGTTTCAAAATCTGTTGTTCTTGTACTTTTTAAGGCATAATTCTAAGGAATATGTAGGTATGCTTGTTGGTTATTGTTTATATTCATTACTTATTGATATCCCTTTTCATTTCAATGGACAAGGTTACTTTTTGCTTTCATAATATTCTCATTATTCCTTGCAAATATGTTGTTTATTTTTTGTTGCTTGTTAGTGCAAAGTTGTTTCTGATATCGTTGAGTGATTGGTGAGTACTTTGTTCATTATAGGTGGTTGCGAATTCGTTCTAAAACCATCCACCAGCAGTCTCAAAGCAGATCTGGTTGTAATTTACAGATCTAATTTGGTGTTTGGGCTGCTGACATTGTTTTTAAGAAATAAAACTCTTAAAATAGTCTATAATATTTTCTGCGTTTGAACATGTATTTTTGACACAGGCTAGAAACTAATTACTAGATGAATCTTGGTTTATCTTTCACATTGCTCTTTCTTGTTTTGGCCAGCTGGATATTAGCAATAAGTCGAATATTGTAGTTTAAGCATTAATTTGGTGACAGATAATGGGCAGTATCACATAAATGGTTTTGCATCTTATGATATCAGAATTAACTTTTATGATTGTTTATCACAGAGAATAGAAACTTCATTGAAAGTTTTATGGGTGTAGAAAGTGAGCAGCAAAAATGTTGCCCATTCATTTTGATGATGCCCTGGATTTGTTCAGTAGGATGGTTAAAATGTACCCTCTGCCTTTACTGGATTGTTGTGGGGTATTGCAAGAATGAAGTTCATGATTATGCAACTAAACAAGGGGAATCATGAGGAGTTAAGATTTATGTCAATCTTTTTGTATAAATAGGATTTCTCCCCCCCCCAACCCCCCCTATTTTAGGAAAATTAACGTAATTTAGTTTTTAACTAGACCATGTAATGTTATCAATATTGTGATTTCCATTTGTGCCATTTTTGCCATTGGAGAAGGTTGATTGCAACTGGCACTTTTAAATACACTACATCTTATTTTTGAGTATCTAATTTAAGCACATAATTAATTTTCATACTTGTGAAATCTTATTTCACTATATATGTAATTATTTTAGTAACTCACAGTGACTTAGAATAATTACTCTATTAAATCTATCTGAAGAGAAAATTTTTTTATCCTATAAATAAAGGACTTGTATTCATTCTTGAGAATGATGTTTTCACAATGTCACATGTAATCATTTAACGCACTGAAAATTTTGACCGTAGTAAGGATTTTACTCCTAAATGTATTGGAGTTTACAATTCTCTCAGAATGTATATATATTCAATAATTTATGTCTAAAGTATATGTTATAATTTAATAGTATATTTAAAAATGTATGTTATGTGTTATATATTATACTTATATGCTATAATGCTATGCATTATAATTTATAAATACATTAAATCATCTAGATATATGTTATATAATATTATCATTTATGTCATCTAATATATTAATATTAACTTTAATATAAAGATCGAAATTATTGAATTAAAAAAAGCATATAAATAATTAAATATATAAGTATATATTGTAAATATGTACTAAGTATATTAATTAGATAATTATATTGCATATCAATATATATACTATTTCTCTTGATTGTGGGAAGAAAAACAAAAAAGATTATATGAAACACCGAAAAATGTTTTCGGAACATGTATAGTTGATTTTTAAATTTTTGTTTTCGGTGTTTTCGTTTTCACTTGTTTCGTTTTCCAAACGGTTTGTCCCAAACGCACATGATGTACAAACGTGTTTGCCTGTTTTGGAATACAGAAAACCTATTTTCAAAAAGGAACCCAAACAGGCCCATATTTATATTACACAGAATAAATTAGGTTTAAGCAAATATGAGTTAAGGACTTGAATGTATAACGTTCACATAGCTTATCACATCCCCCCCTTCCTCCATGTGTGAGCGTTCTAGAAAAAAAAAAACCACCCCTAATACCATGTTGTATAGCATCACACCCGAAACAAAACCTTGGTGCTTCTCAGTATTGGAAGACAACCCGATTTCTTTCCCTTAAGTTAGAGTGTACGACCTCTTGCGAGTTCCACCACATTGCTGGTCTACCGGCCCTTTTTTTTGTTTTTTTTTTTAAATGAAAAAAAATGATTCTGGGTGGGTTCTAGACAACCATACCCCCTGGGGTTTGGTCGTTGACCACCACTTGTCGTGGGTACTTGTTACCCACAGGTCAACGAACGGGATGTAATTTTCAAGGGCTCCATTAGATTTCCTGTTAAATCCTAACTGAATGGTGACATTGCAAAAGATGAATATTTGATATTAAATTGTAAAGTTTTTAAACTTTGAGTTGGAGATTGCAAAAATGATGAAAGTTCAGGGGTTAAGTGAAGTTTTTCTTATCAAAATAAAAGGAAAACTTTACTTTCCCTCATGTTGGGCATTTTACTTATTATAACCTTAAGTTAAAAAGTTTTAATGTCGAGTTCAATGTTTAGAAATTTGGCAATATCACACATTTGTTAAGTTTATAGAATTCTAACAGATAATGAATACCAATCCCATCTTAATTATATATATTTATTATATAAGCGCTAATATTATATATATATTTATAATAAAATGGCTCCACGGCCTTACCCATGGTTGTTCCATTTTTTGTTTAAAAAAATTATTTATTTTTAATTAATTAAGATTAATTTTATATGTTTTGCAGGGTTAAAGGGATAATTACTTATTAACCGTTTGATTTAACCCTAAATCCTATAGTAGAAGTGATATTGCAAAGTTTTAAATGGGAACCAATTACAACTTTTTAAAACTTTAAGGGTATGATTGGCAAAATTGCAAACCTCAAGAGGGTAGTGAAGTTTTTTTTTTTTAAAAAAAAAATTAAAATTAAAAAAGAGGAAAAAACAAGCCACCCTTTGGCCAAACGAGCCGCTAGAACCAATAAATAAAATAAATATAATAATGGTAGTCAAACCACTTCTAATGTTCATGGCTGTGGTTCAGCTATCCAAATATGGCCGTAAATGATGGCCGTGAACACCCTCTAGCCATTTATGGTGGTTCAGTTCCATCCGAACACGCCCCCAAATTTGCTAGAGGGTGGTTGGGCCACCCCCACGCTGGCCAGAGGGGTGACCGAGCACTCCCATGGCTTGGGAATAGTTTGGCTACCTTCACCCTCCCCAATTTAGTCAAGGGATAGCTCGGCCACTCCCTTGTTTTTTTTTTTTTTTTTTTTTTTTTAAAAAAAAAAAAAAAAAATTATAGGGATAATTTTTCTTATTGAAAAAAACTTTAATGACAATTATTTCCTTTTATTAGATTAAGAGATATTGACAATTTTTAATAATTTGTAAAACTTTGTCGCAACTCACAATCTAAAGTTTGAAAAGATTGGTGTTATCATTGGGTATTAATGTAAGAATGGTACATAGACTTTTCGTGAAACTTATATGTAAATAGAGATTGGAAGGGTTCTTACTTTATTTGGTAGGCCTTATTTTCTCCCAATTGGCCCATTACGAAAGCTATCAGTTTGTTTATTTTATTAGGGATGTAAAACATGTATGACTTATGTTATTCTAAAACGTTTGGGTACAAATAAGAAATAGAACAAATACCAATAATTGATGTGAATGTCAAGAGCATATTTGACAAAACGGAGGAGGTCGAGTCAGCTGAGGAAACGTGATGGTTTCCTTGATAATTGGAGGATAGAATCTGCATTTAACCCTTAAATTACATATGTAATCATCTTTTTTCTCAAGCTGTACGTAAACAATCAAAATTTAGTGTTTGACCATTCTTTTTTTTTTTTTTTTTTTCTTTTTTTTGACCCATTCAATTTCAACCTGAAGATGATAATTGAGAATGGCTTTATCATCTTCGAGTCAACTTAAGAGTACGTACGCTTTGGGGCTTTTGAACGACTTCATTCCAGAAGAAAATGCCGACTAGCATTTAATTTATGGAAGAAAAAACTGCATTCTTGTGTTTTTTTTTTTATGATTAAGGAATCTATTTAATTCGTCAATCTATCGTGATGGAAGGGCGGAAAGAAAATAAGTATGGGGGAAACGACAGCAATTCCGGTTTGGGTTGCTTATAAAAAAAAATTACAGGTTTGGGTTAGTAGACTTTTTGGTATAGACCGTGTGTTGAGTATGTATGCAGGACAGCTTGATTAATTTTTGGATTTAGCGGAAAGTTTAAGCATTTTTTTTTTTTAATAAATAAAATATTAATATATATTATATTCAAATTTTAAATTGGGAGAGGGAGGAGAATCAAATTTGAGTAAGTCTTTAGTCTTGAATAGAGAAATAGAGAGAAAAATTTCATCTCTTAACATTTAATTAATTTTTTTTTTATTTTGAACGATAAACTTTAATTATAAATTCTATATTTTTAAACGTTGTGTGTGGCAAAACAACCTAATGTTAGAGGAGAGGAGAATATATATTGCAATAATGATCCAATTGACAGTTGAAACTTATGATCATAATTTATTGTTGATTAGTTGTCCTTGTAAATTATGATGAAAATTTCGGCTACTCTACAAGGCCAAAAAAATCTCTACCCCACAACATTCAATGTGAGAATGGGTTTATTTAAGATTATTATTTATATTATTCAATTCCTTTAATGTTATCAATTTTTTTAGAGTAATGTTATATTTTCAACTTTTTATCCAACTTCTCCAACTTTGTATATGTCGACAAAGATGTGACCTACAAATGCAAAAGCCATATATACAAAGTTTTGATAGAGTTGAACAGAAAATTAGAAATGTAGGATTATAATTTTTTAAGACTTGTTTCAAGAATAAAATGTTGGACTTTAAGTTTTAAAAAGATCAATGATTTAATGTATTTTTAATTACTTATTTACCATAATTTGGTCCTTATTAAAGTATTTAATATAATAAAGACATTTATTTTTTTTTTGGAATAAATATTTATTATATTTATTAATTATGGGCTTATTAATTGGAGAATTAATTAAAATATTGATAAATTAAGTTTATATGAAACCGATGCATATTAATTTTAAAATGTTCTATATTTGATTGTTTTTTTTTTTTTTTTTGTTGATAAATGCGGGTTTGGCGCGTTAATTTGCAGCAGAAAGCCCGGTCAAAAGTCGTCTTTTTTAATCCTATAATCCCATCTTTTTCTCATCATGCAACGCGGCATCCACTTATCTTTTCTTGTTTTTTTTCAATGAATATCATCCCAAGGTCGTCGTACCTTTGAAATCTTCCCACAGCTTTGAGGAAGTTGCCAACAAGTTTCTCATTTTTCTTTTGACGCGTCACGCGTGTGACCAACTTTTACTCTTTTCTTATCATCCACTTTTGTATATATTTAAAAATTAAGGAGCTCTTCATAGAAAGAAAAAAACAAAAATAAGGAGCTCTAGCCAGCGCTTTTGCAATTCTCTCTCAGTTTTCTCTAGTAGACTAGTTATCTTGCAACTTCGTCCATGGCCTTTCACGGAGCTTCGTCTTCTTCCTCTTCTTTCATTCCTCGATGGGATGTATTTTTGAGTTTTAGAGGCGAAGATACTCGCACAACTTTTACTGCCCACTTATATGCTGCTTTGCTTCGAAATGGAATCAACACCTTCATGGACAACAAGCTTAAAAGTGGAGAGGAAATTTCACCAACACTTCTCGAAGTCATTGAAAAGTCAAAAATTTCAATTATTGTACTATCTAAAAACTACGCATCATCCCGATGGTGCTTGAACGAGTTAATGAAGATTCTGGAGTGTAGAAAAACAAGGGGGCAACAGGTTTTACCATTGTTCTACGATGTAGATCCATCGGAAGTACGGAATCAAATCAATAGTGTTGGAGAAGCATTCGCTAAACTTGAAAAAAGGTACAACTTCAAAGATGATGAAATGAAGGTGAAGGAATGGAAGACAATCTTAACAGAAGTGGCCAATTTGTCAGGAATGCATTTGGGAAACAGGTACCTCTTAACCACTCTTGCGCTTTGCTTCTAGATTGTTTTTTTTTTTCCTTCTAATTATAGTACATCGTTCTACATCTTTTTTTTTTTTGGTCATGCATGTGAACTATTTTACATTTAAAAATGTCTACTTGAAATTAAATTTTAAAATAATTTTTGTCCAAGAATTAATTAAACTCAACCGATTCTTTTGTTTTAGACGGTATAATTCGCTTAAATAACTTAATTATTCATGACCTAAAAAAATTGAAAATGAACCTTCCATTTGCTGCGGCATAGTATAGTTTTGTACCCACTTACTGTTCTTTCTAGTAGTCCATCTTTTTTAATACATAATTTATATTCTTTTTATATGAAGGTAACTCATTAGTTGTTTTGTTATTAATTTCACTACTGTCAACCTAGTCGTTTTTAAAACATAAGAATCAAGAGTGGGCATGACCCGTCTTCATCTCCGTCTCCTTTTTCTCCTATTATTGCTTAAAAAAAAAAAAGGACTTGAATTGCTGGGCCACAGTTTTTACACATCATATGCAAAACGTAGTGGCCCTTTAGGTCCATTTAGTTCACGGAATAGACCCCTAAAATGAAATGACTATTCTTTTATTTGGTAAGAGCTTATTCTAATGAGTAGTTATTCCGTGGAAATAATTATTCATTTATGAAGAGAAATATATATTCCTATAACAAATGAGATGAATAGTTTTCTTTGAGAAATTGACAACATTTTTTTTTAAAAAAATCATTTATTTTCTATTTTCATTCTAATTTTTTTTTTTAAAAAAAAAAAAGAGCAAAGAAAACAAATGTTGAATTTCAATAGGTGGCTGGCCCAATGGGTGGTCGGCCACCCACAGTAGAACATGAGGGTGGTATAGCACCACCCCTAAGCATCATCGAGGGTGGTGCTTGTGTTTTACTGTTGGTAGTTGGGTGATCGGCCACCCACTGCATTCTCACTATTCATTTTAAAAAATAATAATAATTTGAGTTTAGAAAAATAAGAAATAAAGTGGAGTTTTTCTATTAATTTTTGCTCAATTCCAATTAGAGTATATATGTTGTCACAAAATTAAGAAATATGAATAATTATTTCATTTCACCTTCCTCCATTTCTAATAATAAATATCACTCCTTTTAAGGACATCAAAGCCCTTCTTGCCTAAAATTTTTAACACAACCCACATTTAATGAAAATAGTACATAGAAGAAGATTTCAATCTCAATAATAAACAGCTCAACAGACATACAAATACTCATCAAACATGTAATTATTGAAGTTAAGTAAACAGAAAAAAAGAGTACTAATTTAATGAGATAATTCTATTTCTCAATTCTCGTTCAAGGTTCAATTTGGTTTCCGAGGTAAAGAACAATTTTATTACTGCTTCTATAATTTTATTGCTGCACATACCATGTTATCCTGTAATACAATTTAATAATTAGAGCTAAACTTACATTAAATTCCTTACTAATCTCTTGAGATCTATCATCCATTTCTTATTGACATTCATTTGTTAGAGCATTCATAATAGCTTCTTTGTCATTTTTCTTAAACTTAAGAAATTAAACTACTTTTTGCTGCCATATATAAATACACTCTACAATAGCTTCCTTTAATCGTTCCCTATACCAATTAAATATTCTTTTTTTACTTTTTCTTTATTTTTTTATCATTTCTTTTTGAATAACTTAGTTTATTGGGAGGTGTAAGAGGAGAGACTATTGAGTTTTTTTTATTATAATAAGCACTGGGTTTGCAATAGTGGAACCCAATGCATTGGGTTTTACTGTAGCAAATCCAAGCTTTAGGGAACCGATAGGGAAGTTGCTATAAGCCACTTTTTGTGACTTTCTTGACATTTTTTTCTAAATTTAAGGAAGTGAATAAGATATAGGGCTTTTGCTGTAAATGCTCTTAAGACGATAAACTAATTTCTTAATGCTGCATGGTAGCCTAAAATAATTAAAGATTTCAACTTTGTTAATGGGAGCTAAATTTAAGACATCAAGAACTATTCTCGTAGATGAAATATGTGCTCTACCTGTGTATTTCAGGTTCATGCTGCTTGGCTTCAGGTTTATTTATTTTTTTCTTTTACCTATCAAAGCTGTGCAGCTACATCAAGTATCCAAATATATGCTCTACCTATGTAAAAGAATAATAATTTTTTTTAAAAAAAAATCTCCATTTGTTTGTCCAAAGAACATTAGAAACAGAAGAATACGAAAATCTCCAACCCAAAAAAAAAAAAAAAAAACTTCAAAATCATCTCATTTGTTCAAGTTTCTTTTCTTAGCAAAGAGACCCATTTACCAAGAAGCCACAAAAAGCAGTTGGATCTGGATAGCGGCCCATTATTGTCTAACAGCCCAAAAATCCTTAGGAGTTAGGAGGAGTACTAACCTCCGTGGCTATTGCAGCTGTAAAAGCATAAGCCACTGGTGGAGACTCAGATCCTTCAGAAGCTGCTCTGTTGCTCCCTTTGAAACCCTTCCATGAAGATCCTGAAATCAGGAGTATCATTAGAATGCCTCTCGCCCAAACTAAAGGCCCCCACTTCAGTCTGAAGTTCTGCTCAGCATTTGGCATTATAGTACCATTATACGTTTGAAGTACTCTTTCTGTGTCAGCACGTGTTAAAAAATCAATAAAGCCATAACCCTCTAATTGACCAGTCTGTTTATTGCGGATCACTTTCACCGCAGCTACCTGCAACCACAAACATCTTCAATAATTTAACCCAAAAAAAAAAGAGGAACCCCTTCACTTTCCCCTTATTTATTTGTCTGACGGGCATGATTTACTGTTTAACACAATTTGAATAAAGATGATATAATATTCCTAAATGGACGAATTCTAATTTTTCCAAATTTTGATCATAGTATATTCACCACAAGGAAAAAAAAAAAAAAACCAACTTTTTTCCATGCTTGAAAACATGCCAATAAGCCATAGCCCCCCCCCCCCCAAAAAAAAAAAAACTCAATAAACGTAAAACAAAAGAGAGAAAAAGCCCACACCAAAAAAATAACAGAAACATCAACAGGGTAAAAAATCTAACCATAAAATAAAAAATAAAAAAGTAACAATATTTCACAAAGAACCATTGAGACAATACATCAAACACATAGGCTACATAAAGAAACCATTATGATACAACTCAAATCGCAAATCAAACCCCAAGTCCATAGAAGAAGTCCTCTCTAGCCTCCATTTCTAGCTCTTACCACCAACCTTATCCTAGAGAGAGACAAAGTCTCAGACAATGAGCAGAATAGAGAAATAGAAGTAAAAAATAAAAGATATTAGAGCTTACATATGTGGTCTTCCTTTTCAGGCTCTTTGAGAGCTTTTACCCATTTTCCTGAAGCACTCATTAATGGAAAGGTCTTGCTTCAGCAGAAAAAGCAAGAAACTGTGTGATCCTTGAAGAAACTGAGATCCTAAGAGTTCAAAGAACAAAGGAGAGATTGTTGGCATCTCCCCATATAGGGACGGGAACAGCCTTCGGGCTTACCTGTTATCTACACATCCGGAGAGCTACCAATTTCGGTGGTTCTCCGAAGAAGAAATTACCCAAATCCAAGAGAAAAACATACTTTATTTGTGAAAAGCAACAGAGAATTCTTTAGGGATAGTAGAAATTGAAATGAGGGCAATTGATTTTGGCTCTTATTATCTCTATAGTGCTGAAGAGGCCGAGGACACCATAACCAGATTTTTGACCTAGAATCTAGGTCTTTGTCTGATAGAGTTGGTAGCTGCATCTCTCTCAAGATTTGTGTTAGGTTTCTGACAGAAAATCAACGAAAATATAGGAAGGAAATCAAGATTTCAGTAGCAGGACCCGACTTTGTTGAATGAGGGTTTGTGAACTCACTGAACTGTATGTGGGAAACGACTAAAAGCCCTTCGCCAAAGTGATTGACTGTGCAGTTCAATAAGGGCAGAATCGTAGATCAAACGAATGGAAAGGCAAAAGAACCCAAAAAAATCTTCAGCTTTTAGAATTTAGAAAGGACAAAATGGTAGTTAAGGTGCCCAAAAGACAAAAATGCTCATATAATTCTTTTAACTCTTACGATTGAAGAAGGATAAAAAAGTAACTTTACTCTCAAACAAAATGTTAATAGCCCCTCTTTTGTATATAGCTTTAAGGATAAGATATATCCAGGTCGACATGATTTAATATTTATTTATTTTTTTAATTTTTAATTATAATTCAAAATTTAGGATGAATAATTTTTTAAGTATACCCAAATCTTGGAACATGATATATATAATAGCACAAAAATTGGAACCATGATTTGTATTCACGAAGTAGTTTCTAGAAAGACACGTGATGATCATATCACTCATAATAAGTGGAAAAACATAAAAGCCTAGGTCTCGTTAAACATAATTACAATGCTAAAGATTGTGTAATGTTGCACAAAAATAGTTATGCTTAAGTATCGAAATTTAAAATACTTAAATACTAGGGTACATTGATAGTCTCCATAAAAAGAAAAAGAAAAAGAAAAAATTCACAGAGTCCATTCAACGTGAATAGCATACAGCTATCATGTTTTGCATAAAACAAAATAACACCCAAGCCGTAATGAATGGATGGTGTGGATTTGATTTATTCCACACCATCCATTCATTACAGCAGCACCCAAGCTAAATCCAAACTACATTAAAAATAAGTCATCAAATTATGAAATTTTCAATTGAAATAAATATAACGCAAAATGATGGGACGGAATATATCAAAACGTGCAACCATGATTGCCTCCCTTTTTATCCAAGAACTTCCCTTCTTTTAAAAGACTCTCAGGTACTCTGATTGCCTTACAGTGGTATTTGATGTGTTTGTTTTAGACGGTATAATTTGCTTAAATAACTTATTCATGACCTAAAAAAATTGAAAATGAACCTTCCATTTTCTGCAGCATAATATAGCTAGTTTTGTACCACTGACTTTTCTTTCTAGTAGTCCTACTTTTTTAATACATAATTTATTTTCTTTTTATATGAAGGTAACTCATAATTAGATGTTTTGTTATGTTTTTGTATTGGTAGGAATGAACCTGAATTTATTCACGAAATCATTGAAAGGGTGAATTCTAAATTAGTAAAAAAGACATACTTTCAAGTTGCCCAATATCCAGTTGGAATAGAGTCTCGTGTACAAGATGTGAAGTCACTTTTAGATATAGAGAAGAATGACAGAACATGCATGGTAGGGATCTTTGGATTTGGTGGAATTGGTAAGACAACTCTCGTCAAAGCCATCTACAACTCGATTGCTTCTCAGTTTGAAAATAGTAATTGCTTTCTTGAAAACATTAGAGAAACTTCTAGCGAAAATGATGGTCTAATCCATTTGCAAAATAAACTTCTTTCTGAGATCCTAGGAGGTTCAAGTCTAATGGTTAACAGTGTTGATCAAGGAATTACTTTGATAAAGCATAGGCTTCGCCTAATAAGGATACTTCTAGTTCTTGATGATGTGGATCATTCAAACCAATTAGAGAAGATAATTGGAAAAGGAGATTGGTTTGGTTTAGGAAGTAGAATCATTATAACAACAAGAGATAAGCATTTACTAACTAAGCATCGAGTTTTACCTTATGAGGTGAAGGAATTGGATCACTACAAAGCTCTTCAACTCTTTAGTTGGCATGCCTTCAATAAAGACAAACCTGATGATGATTATGTGGAAATCACAAAAGATGCAGTGCGTCATACTGGAGGACTGCCGTTGGCTTTAACAGTGCTAGGCTCAACTCTAAAATGTAGAGATTTACATTATTGGAAAAGTAAATTGGACGAGTACAAAATAATTCCTCACTATGATATTCAAAAAAAACTTAGAATAAGTTTTGATGGATTGGATGAAAATGTGAAGAATGTTTTCCTTGACATCGCGTGTTTCTTTAAAGGAGGGAATGTAGAATATGTCACAAAAATAATAGATAGTACTCGTGGTTTTCACTCATATAGTGGCATTGAAGAGCTAAAGGATAAGTGTCTCGTAACTCAATCTTTTAGATCATTGGAGATGCATGACTTGCTACAAGAAATGGGTAGAGAAATTGTTCGACAAGAATCACCCAATGAACCAGGCAAGCGCAGCAGATTGTGGTTTCATGAAGATGTTTGTGATGTCCTAGAAGGAAATAAGGTAAAAATTATGTTAAAAGTTCTTTTTAATTTTACATTTGTTTCTTTTCTTTCTTTTATTTTTTAGTTAAGCTACTGGAAAAATATTGATCTTTTTTTTTTTTGTGTGTGCACAAACAGGCTAAAAAGTTTCATGTTGATACATATATGTTACAAAAAAGAATGAATAAGTAGAATAAAGTTAATTTCAAAACCAAATTAAAATTATACCATAATTACCGTAGAGTCTTTTATTTAATTGGCTGTGTTTTTGTAAAACCATTTGTAAAATTGTTTTCAGATAATAAGATAGTTAATTTATCACTACCTCTCTTGAGATTTTACAAAATAAAAAACCTGTTTGAGATTTTACAAAATAACAATATTGCTTCAAGTTAGATGTTTTGAGGGACTTCAAGGGTTGAATATTCACTTAAAAATAGTGATGCTCATAATAGAAGGAGAACATGTGAGGTTAATCCCACCTTGAAAATAATGATGCTCATAAAAACAAATTACTCATTTTGAAAATCTAACAAAAAAAGCAATACATGAAGCTTGTTTCTTTTTACTATATATATATATATGAATTTTAGTTAATTATTGCTCTAGGAAGTGTTAAAATATGGAGAACTTTATGTTAGTATTTTGCTAATACACTTAACTATACATTGTCTTGTTAGGGAACAAACAAAGTTGAGGGCATATTGATAGATTTGCCTAAACGGAACTTGATACACTTGAATCCCAAAGCCTTCAAGAAGATGAAAAGGCTTAGAATCTTTATAAACTGTAATGCACACTTTTCTGAAGAGCCTAATTTTTACTTTAATGAGTTAAGAGTGCTTTATTGGCATAAATATCGAAGAGAATCTTTGCCATCCAGTTTCTGTGGAAAGAACCTTATTGTTTTAAGAATGCCTCAAAGTCAACTCAAGGGATTGGAAGGAGTCCAGGTAAAATTATTGTTTTTAATATTTCTTCCTTTAGGTTTTGTTGTAAACTTCTTTCAAACTAATTTATTTCTTCTCTTTTTTGACAGAATTTTCCAAACATGACAATTATGGATTTCTCTTATTGTGAATTCCTAAGAAAATTCCCTGATGTTTCAAGAATCCCAAATTTAGAGAAATTGGATCTTGGTGGATGCAAAAATTTAGTTGAGGTTCATCCTTCTGTTGGATACCTTGATAAGCTCGTTAGGTTGAGTCTTGAAGGATGCTCTAATCTTAGGAGTTTTCCGAGAAGACTCAAGATGAGATCTCTCAAACTTCTTTGGCTTAGGGGTTGCGCAAGGCTTAAGAACTTCCCTGAAATTGAGTGTCAAATGGAATGTTTAGAGGACATCAACTTTAGTGAAACTGGTATAGAAGAATTGCCTTCATCCATTGGGTACCTCATTGGAGTTAAAAAGTTAGATCTAAACGGTTGCACAAAACTTGTGAATCTTCCGCATAGCATTCATAAGTTGCAACATTTGGAAAGTCTATCCTTTCGGAATGTCAACATGGATATGATTATAATATCATGTCTAGGTCTTCTAGATAGCAATTATCAGTTGCGTCATTTAAATCATCTTTATCTCAACGGTTGTTCAAAAGTTGCTGAGTTTCTAAAATCAGTGGAGGATACAAGACAATCCATGCCCGATGTTGTATCCATAGAGGAATCCCCAAGTTCATCAATGCCAGAATTACTCCAATTATCACCTCCGCTGAATACAAGCAATTCTAATGATGGTTGTTCGTCGATAGTACTTCCGAAGCTTTCAACGTTGAATCTTAAAAAATGTGCCCTCTCAAAATCAAATTTCTTTAGGACCCTTGATTGTTGCTCCACATTGACGCACTTAATTCTATCAAGGAGTGATATTGTTACCCTTCCTCCATGCATCAGAAGATTTGTTAGATTGGAGTCCCTTTATTTGGAAGGATGCAAGCAACTTAAGGAAATTCTAGGACTTCCACCGAATGTAAACCAAGTGGAAGCTGAAGGGTGCGTGTCATTGGCAATATTTTTAGAAGAAGGTAGAAGATCTCAATTGTTGAATACACCAGAGGCCCTATTCCAGGTTGGAACGGTATTTCCAAAGTTGATTCTTGGAAACCAATGTCTAACAGAATCAGATTTCTTGATTCAACGTGATTGTCCTTCTAGTTTGGCGTATCTAGATCTATCAGGCAGTGCTATTGTTAGCCTTCCCGCGTGGCTCAACACATTTGTTGGATTGAAGAGTCTTTCCTTGAACGGTTGCAAGCAAATTGAAGAAATTCCAGAACTTCCGTCAACGCTTCAATGGATTAACTTATCCAATTGCCATGGACTGCGTGACAATATGGGGGATGCTTTGCAAATTCGTTTAATGAGTGAGGTACCTCTCTTTCACATATATATGGGGGATGCTCTGCAAATTTGTGTGTGCTTTGATTTTTAGGTCTTATCACTGAATATATCTCATATCTGTGTAACAGGGACATGCCAAGGACCATGAATTTAGCTCTATATTTCCGGGAGATACGATTCCAGATTGCTTCAGCCATCGTAAAGAGATTTCAAATGCTAATTCGTGTGAAATCGATATCAATGAGTCTGTACATTTGGATTCAGTGAATACAAGATTTGTTTTCTATGCTATTTTTGGAACAAAGGATGTACAGGTTAACGCTTTTGAGGAAATTCAAGTTGAAGTCCTCAATAATGGTCAATGCATCTGTTCTAGTCTTTCTCATTCTATACCTAATTCAGCCAGCTCAGATCATGTATGGTTGGATTCTTGTCGAGTTAAATTTTCACACCATTATCAGCTAAAGACAGATAATCTTCGAGTTAAATTTACATGTAAGGATAAAGATGGCAATCCTTCAGAGTCAGTGTTCTTAAAGAGTTGCGGATTCCATCTAGAACATAGTATGAAGAGGAATGCCATACCTGACTTGGAATCGAACTGAGAACATGTTTGTTGGAGATGTGCAAGGCTGGGCTCGCGGGATCTCTTCATTAGTCCCCATTAACACGCTGTGCCTAAGAGTTAAGGTTGGTAGCCTCTGCCTCTATTTTATGTTCATTCTTCTTCTTGTTTGTGACAAAGTCCCTAGCTTGGGTTATAATAATTTAAGTGTTTCACCTATTTAGACTTCTGGTTTGCAATTGAGCTGCAAATTAATTTATCTTTTTTTTCAAAGCCGATTTTGTTACCCCTTGAAATTCCTATTGCTTTGTTTTTAGGCTTTTGTTCGTGCTTTTATAGTTTTATGCTTTATGATTTTCTTGTCCTGCTAGGCATATTGAAGGATTTCCTTTCGCTTTGGCTTTTAAATTTAAGCAACAACTAACAAGAGAAAAGTAGTTGTTCTAACATTAAAGCTTGATTATAGTGTCACTGTGAATAATGGAGAAATGATCATATTTTATTATAGAAAAGCACAATTACTAAGCCCAAAAAGACTATATTTTTTCATTCATTAATTGAAGGAATATAGGTGAAATGAGAATTTTGGGCCATTACCTTCTTCTTTTTTGGTTAATCATGATTTTCTATCATCTTCTCAAATGAGCATTTATACTCTGAAATTAATTTTTCTGATCTAGGGAGACTTAAAGAAGTTGGTAAGTAATGATGTCTTCAACTTTTCATCACTAGCTTGATAAGATTTCAACCCAATCTTACCGATGTTTCAAAGCATGGACCCAATAATTTGGATATTATGAGATTTGTTGACGAAATTAATTTAGGATTCTTACCGACATGTACATAGATAGCCATGAATAATTTCCTTTGTTGGTTAAAATAGAAAAAATGATTGTATGATATAAAGAATAGCATTCTTTTAGGTATATAAGTTTTTTAGGTGGGGATAGTAAAAATTAAGCAGATCATGTGAAAAGTATGCAAGTGTACAAAAGAGTCTCACTAAGGGCTTTTGAAATTGCATATTGTATTGAATAAGTTCATGTGTTACAAAGCCAACCAAGCCAAAATTGGTGTGCTCTATTTTCTTATGGCTTGTGAAACCAATCCCTCCCAAAATAGGTACGTTGAAATGGTTATTAGAAATCTAATCCCACATTGTTACACTTGAAGTTGGTACCTTTTTTTCCTTGTGTTCAGCTCCCTATAATTCATATACTTATCTCTACTATTCAAGAATGTTGAGAGGACATCTTTAAGGTTGTGGAAGTAGGTGCTACTTGCAATTGATTTTGTAAAATCTCTAATTGTATTAATAAAATATTAAGAATAGTAAGCTTTTTTCACTCTTTCCAAACCAAATTCCTTTATACTAACTAACCAACATTTTTTTGGTTCTTTGATGGCAGAGTTTTGATTGTTGCTGTTGGACCTTTCCTTGGTTAGATATTTTTTCCAATCCCAGTATTATTTTCAAGTGATTGAGCAATATGTGAAGATTAAATAGAAAGTAATCTTCTCTCAATTTCTACATGTGTAAACCTTGCCTTTTATGTTCTTTCATTCATTTTCCTTATGTTTTCGTTAATTTCAAGTTGAATCTTTTTTTTATGCAATCTCTCTCTGATTTTTAGTGCTGCTTTTTATTGCACACATAACATAGGGACATTTGATAAGAGCAAGGGGGATGGTAGGGGCAAATTTTAGGCATCATCAGGACTTGATACCTATTTGGCTCTTCCTAGCTTCTTCTTAGGCATCATCGGGAACTAAGTCCACCTATCCAAGTCAGGTATGGTATCCAAAACATGGTTGAAAATAAACAATTTTTGAGAAATTCTGTTTATTAGACTATTTCAGGGTTGAAAATAAACGGTGGTTAAACTTCAACATTTTCCTCTTTTTTCTTATAGGGTTCGCCTAGAAGCTTTAGGTTTGCAATTCACCAAATGGACTACTTTGCTGGGGATTACAAGTTCTTTTTGAGGCCACATTGCACTTACTTTTAGATGATGTGTTATCATGTGAGAATGCTTTTGTATTTTGAGATAATTAGTGATTTAATACGTTCAATGTTATATTTTCAGGAAAAAACAGAAAATTTTCTAGTCAAGGAACTTGGAAGTGTGACTGAAAATTGTTTCTAGATGAGTGTTTTATGCATTTCCTTGTCTCAACAAGTTGTTCATGAAAGGCAATAGTGCATTTTTTTTTTCTAACCTTTATGTGGATTACCATATAATTTCAATTCCCATCTGTTAGTTTTTAGTGTTGGCAAATTCAGTGTCAAAACATATTTGGTTGTAAGTTTTAGTCTCAAGTCAAGTCGGTGAACAAGTTGATTGAAGACTTGTTTTTTTTCAAGATTGTGTATGCTGTCAACATTGACCTAGTCGGACTAAAGTGATCATAACTTTTGATTTCGAACTCTGATTGAAGTAAACTTGGTGGCGTTGGAAAGCTGACTCAAAATTCTACAAGTCGTTATTTCACGAAAATTCTCCAATTCTAACGTTTTCAGGGTCAAATTGGGCCGTGAAGTGAAGACTGAAAATCTGCTCGGCTGCAAGCTCGTCCGGACAAAATTGGAGACGAATTTTGAGTAGAATGCCTCGTCTCTAATCGCGTCTGCAGTGCGTACGGACGAGCCTCGGAAATTTTCACTTTTTGGGAACCGACTTTGTGATTTTAGGGCTACTTTTTGAAGCCTATTTAAGGGCCTTTGAAGCACGAATTTTGTAAGGATTGGAGGCAATATTTCCAAGGGTTTAGAGGCTATTTTATTTGTGCTAAGAGAGGTTTAGGCTTGTTTAGAGTAATCATATTGCTCATCTCTTAGAGTTTATTGGGCATCACACAATCTTTGTTTGCAACACTTGAAGCCTATCGGAGTTCCGATAAAGGAAGATCAATAGAAGAATTTTCCAAAGGTTCTGGGAGAACTACTGCGGTAGAGGGCAAGCGAGTCACTTGTCTAGTACAAGAGTGTCTCTCACAAAGGTTTTGTAAGTATGAACACCTTGTAATTTCTCATTCTTCTAGTGCATTGATTTCCTGGGTTTGGCTGCCCCGGAGTGGTTTTACTTTTGAAGAGTTCTTCAAAAGGTTTCCACTTCGTAACCAAAATATTTATGTTGTGTGCTTTATTGCTTTCATAATATTTTGTGTGGTTGCTTATTTTTAAAATTCCGCGTTTATTTGACATACACCTATTCAACCCCCCTTCTAGGTGTTATTTGAAGTCTGTTTATTATTTTCAATTAGTATCAGAGCGGGTTCACTCTGTTTGGATTAAATTCCTGAGTGTGATCCTAGACTCCATTCAATGTCTCTTAATCTTAATCCTAATACTGTTCCTAATTTTGATGGAAGTAACTATGCTATCTGGAAAATTCGTATGAAAGTTTACCTTAAATCCATAGACGTATGGGAACTTGTTGAACCTGGATGGACACGTCCAGAAGAACCAATGATCTCATGGTCTAAGGATGATAAGGCTGCTTGCATTCGTAATGATAGAGCCTTAAACACGCTATTCTTGGCAGTTACAACGGCAAACGAATTTATTCGTATTTCGCTCTGTGAGCTTGCCAAGGATGCCTGGCGAATTTTACAAGTTACTCATGAAGGAACTGAAACTGTTAAATTTTCTAAACTACAAATTTTTATTTCAAAATACGAAGCAATTAGGATGCAAGAAGAAGAGACATTTGATGAATTTTATGCTAAATTAAGTGTTATTCGAACCTCTATGATTGGTCTTGGAAAAGTTGTTTCAGATGAGGAAATTGTCAGGAAGATTTTGAGATCTCTTCCTAAGAGATTCAGATCCAAGGTTACGGCCATTGAGGAGAGCAGGAACATTAAAGAATTAAGAGTTGAAGAACTGGTCGGATCCCTTCAAACCCACGAGCTCAATCACTTTCAACCTAAGAAGAACAAAGGAATTGCTCTCAAGATTGTCAAGAACGTTGATGACTCCTCTGATGAAGAATCAACAGACAATGAAGAACTGGCTATGATTGCAAGAAGAATGAGAAAAATTTTCAAACCCAAGAATGAAAACTTCAGAAATCGGAACAATAAATTTCTTGAAAATTTCAAGAATGATTCCAAGGAAGTAAATCAAGGGAAAGCTGAGCTAGGTAAGAAAAACAAGACTACAAATGGTGTGAAATGTCATGAATGCGGAGGAATTGGCCATATTCGTGCAGACTGTGGAAATCTGAAAAGATCCAAGGGTAAAGCTGCTAACACCACCCAAAGTGATGAATCCGACAGAGACAATACAGAAGAGACTTTTGAAGATATGGTAAATTACTTGGCTCTTACTACTTCTCATAATAGTTCTTCTGATGTTGATGATTATGTTACTACAGAATTAAAAGATTTTTTTGATGATGAAGGTGAGGACAGTTTGCAGGATGTGTACAATGATCTTTTCAAAGAATTCTTAAATTGCAAAAATCTAACAAACGGACTTTGAAAAATTTAGAAGAACTTATTCTTGAAAAAGAGAAGCTTCTTGAAGATTTGACTGATTCCAATGCCATTTGCAATACTCTTAAGTTGACAATGCTTTGTTAATTGTCAAGAATAAAGCACTAGAGAAAGAATTATGTGAATCCAAAACTCATTTACTAAATTCTCTAGTGATAAGCTTGACAAGATGTTGAATGAAGAAAAATCTTTTCCCTGATAAAACTGGTTTGGGTTTTGACAAATATGCAGCATCTTCTTCTAACATTTCATCTTCTAAGATATGTTTGTCAAGCCTAACCTGAATGTAGTCACATCTGAAGAAGAAAGCTCCAAAATTGGCAAGAATATCCCTTTGATCAACAATGTCAAGGCTGAGCTTAAGTGCCTTCAAGAAAGCAATCCAAGCCTAAATTCATCCCTACTTGTCATCACTGTGGCAAAGTTGGTCATATCCGACCCAACTGCTTTAAGATGAAGCCCTGTGAGTATAAAAATGATAGTTCATATTCTATGAATAATTATGAAGGCTGTGCAATATGATGAGGGTGGTTTGACTAGGTTAGATGAGTTGGACAATTGTCACAAATCTGCACCTAGTGTTAAGAAAGTTTGGGTTAGGAAGGTTAATACCATTCACCCCATTGAGGGGGAGTGGTAGTGGACTCACCTAGAGTTAGGTGTTCACATGGCATGCCTAGGATAGTCTTCATCTCTTTCTGTTGTTGTTCCTAGGGCATCTCATTTATTTTCTGATTTGTTTTATCTTCTGCTTTAAAAAAAAAAAAAAAAAAAAAATTCTGAGTATGGATTCCTGCAAAGATCTCTAGTACTCTTTGAAAATCTTGGTTTCAACTTCTTATAAATGCACTTTTGAACTCCCATTCATCATTTTTCTCTTATGGTGTGCTTACTATGCATGGGATGATTATTTCTTCAATGGACAAGTTTTGCTTTACTCATGCAAAGAGCTTGTGGTACATTCATTCATGCTCAGTTCTCATGCACTTTTCATTCTTCTTGTTTGTTAAGATAGACTGACTTGTTTTGTGGTGGATCAAACATCTTGTGAGAAATGATTGGTTGGCTTTTCGGTCAAATTGACCATTTGCTAGTTGAACCTAGACCTAAAAACTCCTGTACTTCTCTCTGTTGTGACTAAGCTCCATTGTTAAAAAAAAAAAGGCACATTCTCATAATAAAAAAAAAAAAGGAGAGTATTCGAACAAAAAGGTTCTGTGTTTATACTTTGCTTACACTTGTCCTTATAGAAACAGTTAGTGGCCAACTTATTGCGGAAAAAGCCGGCCATTAATGGACTCTGTTTAAGATTGTGCTAAAACTCAGGGGGAGTATATTGGATGAGGGTAACTAGGCCCTAGCACAAATAAATAAGGTTTGACTTTTGATTCGATGTGCTGATCAATCTTCCTCATAAGACTTGTTTGTCTCCGCACTCGATTCGGTTCACTCTTGTCATTCTTTGAAGTCTACACACACAACACATGAGCATGAATAAAGTAGTACACATCTCTTGACATGTGTCAAAGTTATTTCAAGTTCATTCATCCTTTGAATTTCATGCATATTTTGGACACCTTAAGCACTTGATGTTTTTGTTGTTCAATTTGTTACTCATGTGACGTTGATGATATTTTCCCTGCTTACTCTATGATTTTTGTTGGGAACTCACTGAGGGAGAGAAATCTTATTTTTCTGAAAATTGTTCAATTTTGCATATCATATGTTTTAATGTTCTTGATCTTGCATATCTCTCATTGCTTTTAATCATGGTTGTTTTGCTTTGTTTATTTTACGTGACATTGTCCTGAATCTATCATTTGAATCCCTTTGTCGTTTCGTGACAAAAAGGGGGAGAGAGTTTTGATTTGGTTTGGTTTCATTACTCCAGTTCTCTATACGTTTAATGGTTTGTTCATGTTTCAGAGAACAGGTTTTAATTTTTGACTTGAGCATTTTGTTGTAATTGGGTTTTGTCACCGAATTGCCAAAGGGGGTAGTTTGTTAGTTTTTAGTGTTGGCAAATTCAGTGTCAAACATATTTGGTTGTAAGTTTTATTCTC
>FXXK01002761.1:0-21706 GCA_900184695.1 Betula pendula
CAATAATTTGAGCGTCTCTTGGTCCTTCCAAAGGACTTATAATTCTAAGGAAAATATTAGTCTTTCCTACCTTATTATTCTCTCCAAGGTTCTACCTGAAATGTTCACAATTGGATTTTCAGCTGCCATTGATCGATTCACATGTAGAGCGACATACGCTTTTGTCATGGGAATTCAGCTCAAACTTGGATATAAAAGAGACAAGTGGAAAGAAAGCAAAAAATATAAGACTAATTGTTGGTCTGACAGTTTCGTGATGTTTTGATGGCTGGGTTGATTGTAGCATTTGTAATATTCTGGAGGCATAAGCAAGAGAGAAGAGAAACAAAAGAGATAGTGAACTTGACATCGATGAACAACGACCTACAAAGAAGAGCAGGACCAAGAAGGTTTTCTTATAAAGAGCTTGCTTCAGCTACCTACAACTTTTCAAATGAGAGAAAGTTAGGTGAAGGAGGATTCAGTGTTGTTTACAAGGGGTATTTAACTGATTTAACACCAATTGTTGTGAAGAAAATCTTAAGGGGGTCTAAACAGGAAAATAAAGAATACATCACGAAAATTGAAATCTGTAGTCCGATTGAGGCACCAGAATCTTTTGCAGAAGTGACAAAAGTGAGTTCCTACTTGTCTACGAGTTTATGCCAAATGGTAGCCTTGATGCTCACCTCTTTGGGAAGAGGAGTCCTCTTCCGTGGGTAGTGAGATACAAGATATTGCTTGGGTTGGCCTCCGCGTTGCTCTATCTTCATGAAGAGTGAGGGCAATATGTGGTGCACTGGGATATCAAATCCAGCAATATCATGCTAGACTCTAGTTTTGGTGTAAAGCTTGGTGACTTAGGGTTAGCTCGGCTTATGAATCACAAGCTGGGTCCCCAGACAACCAGGTTGGCTGGAGCTTTAGGAAATATGGCTGCAGAATACATTAGCATGTGTAGGGCTAGTAAAGAGTCAGACATGTATAGCTTTGAGGTGGTTGCCTTGGAAATTGCTACTAGAAGAAGGTCAAGTCATCCTATGGAATTAGAGGATTCTGCGTAGGGTTGGTCCAGTGGGTTTGGAATTTTTATAGGAAGGGGGATCTTCTTTTGGCTGTGGATGGGACGCTGCAAACGGATTTTGATGAAAAATAGGTAAAGAGCTTGATGATCGTTGGACTTTGGTGTGCTCACACTAATCCAAGTTTTAGGGCATCAATAAGGCAAGCAATTCAAATTCTTAATTTTGAGGCAATAATGCCAAATCTTCCTACGAAGATGCCTGTTCCTTTATATCATTTTCCTACACCATCAGCCAGCTCTAGAGAACCTTTGATAACTATAAGCATTGAAGAATGTTGTTGAACTGTTTATACTGCTTGTCTATTTATGAGACTAAAATTCTCTCAATTTCAAATGAAATGAAGATGAGCTATTTAGTGTAAAGTGAGGGATAAGATTATCATTTTATTTTATTTTTTTACAATTTTACCCTTCACTTTACATTAACTGGTTCCTCACAATTTCAAATGAAATAAAGAAGACCATTTTTCCTATTTATGGCATTCCTTAAGTTGTCTACATGTATTACACTCGTTAAAAAGATGTTATACGACTTTTCATTTTCTATACTTTAACAATTAATGACAATTACAATATCTTGAAATGCTCAATGAGAAAGCTTTACATGGGGAACATGGCATTTGCACTGAAGTTCATGATAATTAACTATTAATTGGTGCAGGATTATGTGATGCCACAATTATTTCATAGAACTTAAATCTACAAGGTAAGAGAGGAATGTTTATTTGAAATTGGAGCATTCCCATTAAGGATGTCAGATTAAGATCCCCGACAATCTCTTAAAAATTGTCGAGGTAGTTTTTTTTTTTTTAAATCTAAGCCATTAGATGAATCTAATAGCTTAGAATATCCACCTGTCAAAAAATAATAATAAAATAATAGAAAAAAAATGAAAGTTTAAAAAAGAAAAGGGAAGGGGTGGGGTGGCTGCCGGTAGCCACCCGACCTTCTTTGGGGTGACTGCAGGCCACCCAGAGGAAGCCGGATCCGGATCCAGGGTAGCCGCGAGCCATCCCAGATGTGGCCGCCGGCCACCTCTGAGGTGGCTCGCAGCCACCCCGGCCACCTAGAGGAGGCCGGATCCACTTCAGTCCGAGACCGTGGTCAAAATCGGTCCCCAGAATGTGGCTGCCGGCCACCTCTGAGGTGGCTCAACGCCACCCAGGCCACCTTGGGTGGCCCGTGGCCACCCAGCCACCCAAAAGGAGGCAGCATCTGGATCCGGGCGTGGCCGCGAGCCACCCCAGAAGTGAATCCGACCTCTTTTGGTGGCTTGCGGCCACCCCAGAGAAGGTCGGGTGGCCGCAAGCCACCCCAGAGGTGGCCGACGGCCACCTCGGAGGGGGTAGCTACCACAAAGGGTGGCCCAGCAGCCACCCCCACACCCTTCCCTTTTCTTTTTTAACTTACACTTTTTATTATTATTATTATTATTTTTGACAGGTGACATGTTTTAGGTGTTAAATTCATCTAATGGCTTAGATTTAAAAAAAAAAAAAAAAAAAAAAACCACACCGGTAATTTTTAAGAAATTGCCGGGAATCCTGATCCAAGGATGTCTTTGAATTCCAATTGACTGCGGTGATTGTTATTGACAAGATTTTGTTTGCCCAAAACCAAATAAATCCACAAAAACATCACCTTGGTTATCTCCACTACTCTAAAGACTATCTCTAGTGTGATTCAGACATCTTCAAACTTGGATGTTTTCTTCTTTTTGCCAATCTCTTTGGCAACCTCCACTCACAGGTACTTTGAAGATTAACTTTGACGTTTCTACAAAGAGATTCATTTGCAGTCAGCGGCTGCTGCCTCAGTAATTCTTCGGATGAAATTATTTCGGCTTTCACTAACAAACTACCATCCACTGATGTGAACAAGAGAGAAGCTATGGCAGCCTCCATGGTATTGATGTTTGAAGGTGATTCTTTGGTTCTATTTTGGCAATCAATCATCATAGCCTCTTCACCGACTAGACCCTTGCGCGGCCTATCATCCTCCAACATCATTTGAAATTACAGCATTTTCAAGTTTGGAAATTCAAAAGTTTCAAATAGTGCAAACTTTCTTGTCTAACCTGCCAAGAAAGACGCTCGTACTTATTCTCCTTAATTGAGTGTCGTAATAATTGTGCTTACTGAAGTGGATTAGCTTAACAAGTTCGCCTTTTTTTTTTTTTCCTTTTTTTTTTTTTTTCTCTTTTGTTCTATTAATATATTCTTTCTTTTTCTATACTTGCCTTCAAAGGGAAAATTCCTATATCTCCTTGTTTGTTGTATTTATGATATATATATAATAAAAATAATATATATAATTAACTAATTAATATGTTGAGTATGAGAGGTCATTCAAGTCTTTTACTTTGCACGCGGTGGGTGTCCTGAGTCTCTGACCTTGAGCCAGCTTGATTTTCATACCATCATTCATCAGAGATTAATTGAATGCGCGCATTTGTGCGACATGAGAGTGAACATCTTCGAATGTATAGTTTAAGAGTATGTCAGATGTTAAATGGGTTGAGCCTGTCTAGTTCGTGACCTATGTGTGAAAAGCCTGGTCCATTTTCCCCTAGCCCATTGATGTTTGTTTTTCCATATTTTTTTTTCTTTTCGTTTTCCTCTTTACCAGAGATTGAAAAGAAAGAACTTTTTAGTCATCATTTCAACACACATTTGCAACCTGAAATACGTAGGAAAAAATACATACCTACATACCACTCTAATGTGTTAATGTTTTTGTTAAATTGTCAATTGTCCAATATCGTTCTAAAGATTAAAATAATGTCAATGTCTTTAAAAATTAGTAAAAAGACAAAAATAATTATAGCTTTTTTTATAGTAAGACAAAAATATCTTTATAAATTTTTTTTTATTTTTTATTAAGGTGATCGAACCATCCTTTTTGGCCAAATAGGGTTTAGTTGAACCATCATCAAATAGTTAGGGTGGCCAAAACTACCCCAGATGGCCTTGGGGGTGGTTTCGGTCTTGTTGGCAAGGGGTAGCTCGAACCACTTCCTTAGTTTTAATTCTTTTCTTCTTTTTTGTTAAAAAATATTTTATTCTTTTAGATTTTTTTTAAATGTTTTTTTTTAAGTTTTAATTTTTTATAATTTTATAAAGGAATTTTTGTCAATATAAAATATTGACATCTTTGATAATTTAAAGAGACATTAATACAATAATTTTAATGAATTAACATACGTTGATAACTTAAAGAAGTCCGTATACTTTTTCCAATTAATTAAAATGCAGAAATAGCACTTTTTGGCTCCCATGACTTATCAGATTTAGATTAGATGGTGCTCTTAACTATCAAACAACGAATACATGCTCTTTGAACAAATCAACACATAGACAACATTACGCAACATTCCACATCATGAAAATGAATTGTAGGCGGAGGAAAGCTTATGTAGACAGAAATCTAGAGCTGTTAGTTAGAAAACGGGATCAAAAACGAAATTAATCCACAAGCTATGGAAAAACCCTTCATGGTAGGAGTAAGGTGGTCTTGGTTAGTAGGGAGGACGGTTTTTTTTTTTAATAATAGAGGATGGCTTTAGGCTTGAGGGGTCATGATTATTTAGGAAGAATTTATTGGAATACTCCAAAAGCTCATAAGCCCCACATCCCCCCTCAACCAGATGATGATTTTGATCTCCCTTAATTGGCAGGGCTTTGCCTAGGAGAATCGCCCTATCATTGAACGACCTAGAGCCTGTGAAGTTGCCCGACGATAAGATTTAAAAAAAAAAAAAGTGTTTGTTTCTTTGGAATGATGGGCAAGGCCTTAGCCCTGATGATGTCATGTAGATCTTATGAATTGATCTATATTATTTTAGGAGTATAATCGGAGGAGAGAGAAGAGAGAGAGGGTGCAGTTGTACCATTATCGGCGTTTGGTGGATGGCAAGTCGTGGGTGGCGGTGAAACACCAGCAGCGGTGACTCCAAGACAGTGATGAAGAAGGACCAACAAAGAAGAAGAAGATAAAGAAGATTTGGTGAAGGAGGGAGAAATAAATGTTTTGAGATAAATGTGTTTAAGAGAAAAAAGAACGAAATGATTTATAGGACAATGAAGGGAATAGTGAAACAATAAACAAAGAAAAAGTAACCGTTGCAGTGAGTATTTTATTCACATAGTGTGTATAGTTGAGTAGTACTAAATTTTATTTACTGTGGCAATTAATGGAGTTTACCTAATTTGTAGCTATTCTCGTTAGAGGCAAAAAAGTAAACAATATTAGCTAACTTTAGTTAATAAATCTCCCTCTCTTTTTTTTTTTTTTTAAGGAAGAGGGGGACAACTAATTTGCTGGAGTTGCTCTAAGGAAGGGACAAACAATAGGTATTTTAGGATTGGAGGCCATTCAAAGAAAAAAAAAAACCAAGAGGGTTTGAGAAAAAATTAAAAAACCCTGAAAAAAGTGAATTAAGATTATTAAACTTGAATGAACCCATTTAGCCCACAAGCCGGCTTAAATAGCTAGCTAAAGGAAATCAAAAATTACGAAAGATGAAAGAAAAAAGAAAAAGAAAAAAAAGGTCTAAAAAGAAAATCCAAGTACGAATCAAAACAAGGATTCTACCAAAAATCTGAAAAAAAAAATTAAAAAATGCTAATTGAAGATTTCCTTTATCGGCAAAAAAATATCTTTATACTCTGATTTGGGGAAAAACAATAGATTTGAGGCCCAAAATAATGTGCACACCTAATAACCTTTTGAATCGGAGTTATATGTGATTTTGATATTTGTAACAAAAAATTATGCCCCATATGTTTTTTAAAAAGTTATTATGCCCATATTAAATTCTTACTGTTCTTGCACTGATCCCCTCTGGAGTCTGGACTGTCAAGGTATGTCCAACGCCATTACTCAACATTAGAGTACTTAACTTCAGCCGTGAATATTCCTGCATCACATAATGCTTGAGTGAACTTTTCTTTAATAGGGCTTGGAGCATTATGGGCCGGCCCCTTGTGATCAAGGCTATCAAGACTTTCTTTAGGTTTGGCAGACTTCTCAAAGAGGTCAACGTGACTACTATATATTCAAAATCTCTATTTTTGACCATTTCAAGAACTAAACAGCTTTTGATACATATGGCAGACTTAGTTCATTGATCATACATAGGGGAATGCTATACACCACTCTCTCATTTTTTTCAATTTTAAATGGCGTGATTCTTACACTATTTGGTGTGTGAAGGTTGATTTTTTTATTGTAAAAATCATGCCACATTGGATGAGAAGGGAATAAAAGGGTGACAAATAGAATTACTCTCATACTTAAAAGAATGTTACACATCACCACTCTAGTTCCTCCCATCTTCCTCTCATCCTTCCCAATTCCATATGGAATTACTCTTTTGGAATAGGTTAGGATAAACAACCTTGGAAAAGGTGGCTACTTAGTGTCTGTTTGGGATTGCGATTTCAAAAAGTGCGATTTTAAAAATAGCGATTTTAAAAAGTGCGATTTTAAAAAGTGATTTTTGAAAACGCAATTAAGCGTTTGGTAAAATCGCAATTTATGCATTTTTAAAATTCTGCGTTTTCAAAAAAGCACCCCCTTACCTGCGATTTGAAATCGCAAATTTTCTGTAGTTTTCAAATCGCAATTTTTTAAAATCGCAGTTCCCAAACAATCTAGTTTTTACAATTTGGTTTAAAATCGCACTTATTGTCTATGAAATCGCAATTCTAAACGCACCCAAAGAGCCATGGCCTCCTAATTTTCATACAACATGAATGGAAAAAAAAAAAAAAAAAAAAAAAAAGAGTGAAATATGTCCTGATGATATTACTCAAGAAAACAGTATACGTTTTATAGAGAAACCTTACAATATGATTAAAGGCTAAATTGAAAAGTATCCCTACAAAATAACAAATTACCTTGCCAAAAAGGAAAGAAATAATTAAAATGCTATTACGTCGAATATAAGTTTGATAACATATTGGTGTAAAATTTCATCACGATGAGAAGGGTGGCTCAAGGAGCGATAATACCCGTAGCAATGTGCCTCAAGCCTTTTCGAATTCGCCAAATTAAAGCAGCTTTAGAACAGATCATGAAAAAATTAAGCCATATAATTTTTTCTTTTTATTTTCCCTTTTCGCAGGGCGAGGATCTAGATGACATTCTTAACGAATACAACTAGGCTATATACCCCCTTTCCCTTTTTCCCTCTTTGAATAAAAAAAAAAAAAAAAAAAAAAAAAAAACTGGTTATATAACACCTTCAAAAGTTCAGAACAACTTTAACGTCAGCTGCGACTTTATTTGATTAAATAACGCATTTTTGTTCAGTTTGTCCCTATTTGAGAAATAACAAATTGGCCAAATTTAATAATAGTTGATTATTTAAATTTGATTAAATAATAATTTTAAAAAACTTAAATTCATTTTTTGAGTCTTATCGTTATCATTAACAAAGACCATTAGAATTTCATATAAAGCTCCAATGAAAAATGTACCACTACTCGAAAAAAAAAAAAAAAAAAAAAAATTGTAAACCACCCGGGATATAGACATGCCATACTTTAGTGAAGCAAAATATAATGTTGAGATTCCCTAGATATGTCTTTGAAAACATTTGTGTTATAGAAGAAAATTATTAAAATCAATTTGTCCCATTCCAACTTTTCAAGGTCAACTCCACCGGCGATGAGTACTTGTTTAAACATTTTCTTGTTGCTGTCGTGATACGTTGTTTTTTTGTTTTCTTTTTTGAATTAGGATATATCTAATGATTAATTTATAACTCAATTTCTTTATTTAATATTCCTGTCAACGTTGAGCCTATTTTGCCGGCAATAGATCAGATTCAGATTTGCCTTTATATATTGGCTCTCCAACTTGTCCAATCCAATAGCTCTCCAACTTTGCCTCAGTTAATTTCTTCTCCTTTTCTCTTTTTCTACCAGTTGATTTCGTCTCCTTTTCTCTTTTTTTAGTAGAATGTAAGAGTACTTAAAGGTCTCTAATTCGAACCACGAAAGACGCCCCCTCATAATGATAGAAAAACAAATGGCATAATGGGCCTATTAGAGGATCTAGCTTAATGGTATTCGTGATAAAATGTAAGAGTACTTAAAGGTCTTTAGTTCGAACCACGAGAGACACCCTTCCTCATAATGATAGAGGGACAGATGGTATAATGAGCCTATTAGGGATGCGACATCCTATCGGTGGTAGTCTAACAGAGGATAATGGGCCCCTATTAGGGCAAAATAATTTACGGCTAAATACATTTCACCTCATGGCGTTTAACGATTTTATTTTTAGTTATTTTGGTTTCATTTTTTTTTATCATAAATGGTCCTTCAATTTTCGCCAAAGACGGAGATGGTATTTTCATCCATTTTTTGTCCAAAAATTTAATGAAAGTCCATTTGTTAGTATTAAACACTGACATGTGTCAGTGTTAATGCTAGATGTAAGACTCAATAAGAACTTAGGTCCTTTTAAAATTGATGTGATTTTAAAAATCATCATTAGATTAATATCCAATAGTTAACTATCACAAATTTAATAGTGATTTTAAAAGTCATATTAATTTTGAGAGGACCTAAATCTTGTTTTGATCTTCCCTCTATCATTACTCTAATATAATATTATTATTGAAACTTCAACTTTTAGATTAAGGTCATGTTTCAAATCCATGGATTATCTCTGATTCTCTATCACATATTGGTTGTCTGATAATGCAGGCACAAAGAGTAACAGAATTTCGTGTATAGCTACAATGAAAAATGTAAACCACCCGGGATATAGACATGCCTTACTTTAGTGAAGCAAAATATAATGTTGAGAGTCCCTAGAAATGTCTTTGAAAACATTTGTGTTACAGAAGAAAATTATTAAAATCAATTTGTCCCATTTCAACTTTTCGGGGTCAACTCCGCCGGCGATGAGGACTCTGTTTAAACAGTTTCTTGTTGCTGTCATGATGACGTTGTTGTTGTGGTTGTTTTTTTTTTTTTAATTTTTTGAATTAGGATATATCTAATGATTAACTTATAACTCTAACTTCTTTATTTTATATTCATGTGAACGTTGACCCTGTTTTGCCGGCACTAGATCAGCATCAAATTATTCTTTATATTGGCTCTCAAACTTGTACCAGTCGATCTCTTCTCCTTCTCTCTCTTTCCCAAGCTATGGCCAGCATTTTCTACAGCTTATTCAAGCTACCACTCCTCTTATTGCTTTTTCTTCCTCCATCGGCAAATTCAGTTTCTTTCCAAATATCTCAATTTGAATCCAACACGTCCAACATACTATGTCATGGAGATGCTGTACCTTCTTTTGGAGCCATTGAGATGAACAAACAAGATTATTATTTCAGTGTTGGCTGGTCCACTTATGTGAAGAGGGTGCAACTTTGGGACTCCAATACTGGAAACCTCTCTGACTTCACAACACATTTCTCCTTCATTATTGACAAGGTAGGGATACCTGGTAATGGTGATGGGCTTGCATTCTTCCTAGCTCCCGCTGGGTTTGAAATCCCACCGAATTCAGGAGGCGGCTATTTTGGCCTATTCAATAGCACAACCATGGATTCATCTCAGGACCAAATAGTTCACGTGGAGTTCGATTCTCACTCAAACCTTCAATGGGATCCTCCAGTTCAGCATGTGGGGATTAACAAAAACTCACTTTCTTCTGCCATTTACACCTCTTGGAATGCTAGTTTACACAGTGGAGATATAGTAGATGCATCGATTGTCTACAATGCTACTACCAAGAATTTGAGCGTTTCTTGGTCCTCCCAAAAGACTTCTATTCCTCAGGAGAATACTAGTCTCTCCTACCATATCGATCTCTCTAAGGTTCTACCTGAGTGGGTCACAATTGGATTTTCAGCTGCTTTCGGTTTGAATGCAGAGCGACATACACTTCTGTCATGGGAATTCAACTCAAGCTTGGATATAAAAGAGACAAGTGGAAAGAAAGCAAAAAATATAAAATTAATCGTGGGTCTGACAGTTTCAGTTGGTGTTTTGATAATTGGGTCGATTATAGCATTTGCAATATTCTGGAGGCATAAGCAAAAGAGAAGAGAAACAACAAAGACAGTGAACTTGACATCAATAAACGAAGACCTACAAAGAGGAGTAGGGCCAAGAAGGTTCTCTTATAACGAGCTTGCTTCAGCTACCTACAACTTCGCAAATGAGAGGAAGTTGGGTGAAGGTGGGTTCGGTGCTGTTTACAAGGGGTATTTAACTGATTTAGACGTACCAATCGCTGTGAAGAAAATCTCAAGAGGGTCTAAACAGGGAAAGAAAGAATACATTACTGAAGTGAAGATCATTAGCCGGCTGAGGCATCGGAATCTTGTGCAACTCATAGGATGGTGTCATGACAAAGGTGAGTTCCTACTTGTTTACGAGTTGATGCCAAATGGTAGCCTTGATGCTCACCTCTGGGGCAAGAGGAGTCCTCTCCCTTGGGCGGTGAGATACAAGATATCTCTTGGGTTAGCCTCCGTGTTGCTATATCTTCATGAAGAGTGGGAACAATGTGTTGTGCATCGGGATATCAAATTCAGCAATGTCATGCTAGACTCTAGTTTCGCTGTCAAGCTTGGTGACTTTGGATTGGCTCGGCTTATCGATCACGAGCTAGATCCCCAGACAACCGACTTGGCCGGAACTTTAGGATACATGGCTCCAGAATGCATAAGCACAGGTAGGGCTAGTAAAGAGTCAGACGTGTATAGCTTTGGAGTGGTTGCATTAGAAATTGCTACCGGAAGAAGGGCAGGTTATCCTATGGAAGAGGATTCTGACGTTGGGTTGGTCCAATGGGTTTGGAATCTTTATGGGAAAGGAGATCTTCTTTTGACAGTAGATGGGAGGCTGCAAACAGATTTCGACGAAAAACAGGTAGAGTGTTTAATGATTGTTGGACTTTGGTGTGCTCATCCTGATCGAAGTCTCAGGCCCTCCATTAGGCAAGCGATTCAAGTTCTTAATTTTGAGACAACAACACCAAATCTTCCAACACAGATGCCCGTCCCCACGTATCCTATACCTATACCAATAGTCAACTCCAATGAAGTACCTTTGATCACGACAAGCCTTCAAGAGGGTCGTTGAACTGTTTATATTTTATATTGTCTATTGTCTATCTGTCTGTAACATTCGTCAAGTTCTATGCATGTATCACACTCTTAAAAAGGTGTTATACAACTTTTCATTTCCAATAATTAATTGTTAATGGCAATTACAATATCTTGAAATGCTCAATGAGAAAGCTTAAAGTTGGGAACATGGCATTCGCATTGTAGTTCATGATAATTAACTATTAAAGCGTGTAGGAGTTATTGTGATGCCACAATTACTTCATAGAACTCAAATAATACAAGACAAGAGGGAAATATTTATTTGAAATTGGAGCATGCCCATTAAGGATGTCTTTGAATTCCAATTGACTGCAGTGATTGTTATTGACGAGATTTTGTTTGCCCAAAAACCAATTAATCCTAAAAAACATCACCCAGGTTATCTCCACTACCTTGAACCTATCTCTAGTGTGATTCGGACACATCTTCAAAACTTGTAAGTCTTTTTCTTTTGGCCAATCTCTTTGGCAACCTCCACCCCACAAGTACTTTGAAGATTAACTTTGATTGTTTGCTACAAAAGATTCATTTGCAATCACGACTGCTATCCTCTGTAATTCTTCAAGTGAAATTATTTCGGGCTTTCACTAAGAAACTACGTCCACTGATGGAACCAAGGGAGAAGCTGATGGTTAGCTCCACGGGTATTGATCTTAGTATCCCCAAGGCTGCAACAATTTGATGTTTGAGGGTGATTCATAGCATCTATTTGGCAATCAATCTATCATAGCCTCTTCACCGAATGGACCCTTGCGCCTATCATCTCCGAAATTCATTTGAAATTCCTTGCTAACCTGCCAAGAAAGACGCTCTTACTTATCTTCTTAATGGGGTTTTGTAATAATTGTGCTTACTGAAGTGGATTGCTTAACATGTTAGCTCTTTTTTTTTTTTTTTTTGTTCTATTAATATATTCTTTCTTTTCTTATACGTGCCTTCAAAGGGAAAAATTCTGCTATTATGTTCTTTGTTTGTGATTATATATATTATATGGTGAGTATGGGAGGGTCATCAAGTCTTTACTTTGCACGCAGGTGGTGTCTGACTTGAAGCCTTGGAGGTGCATCGATCTCACTAAAACGGATTTGATTGGCTAGCTTGATTTCATACAATCATCATCATCAGACAATAATTGAAAGCGCGCATTTGTGCGACATGAGAGTGAAACATCTTTGAATAGAATAAAAAAAAAAAAAAAAAAAAAAAAAAGAGAGTTAACATCTTCGAATATAGTTTAGACTTTAGAGGTTGAGCCTGTCTCGTTCGAATAATTTTATGAAAGGAATTTTTTTAATGGGATAATTGATATTTTTTGATAGTTTAAGGGAGACTTTAACATAATTGGTAGACTTCTCAAAGAGGTTAACGCTATCAAGAGGGCTTGGAGCATTATGAGCCCATTGTGATCAAGGTTAGGAGTATACAACTAGTTGCGGTTGCAGTTATTGCTCCTGGTTGCGTTGCGGTTATGAGCAATAGCCGCAACCGCAACCGAGGGTCTCTGGTTATTCGGTTTTTAACAACCGCAACCGCAATTGGAACCTCGTTGCCGTTGCTAATAACCGTTTTGATGTTATGAGTCACAAAAAAAATTATTTTTAATCACTTTCTCATCAGTTACATGACTTACATAAGTCAAATGTCAAAACCGTAATAATATACTCTATTTCGTCCTATTAGTAAGCCTAAACCAACTTGAGAAACTAATCCATAAAGGCTAAAGTAGCCTTTTTAAAAAGTAGAGGTGGAGAAAAGCTTTGTTCATATTAGATGTGAGACAAGAAGGTGTTCATATTCTCATTTTTTTCTTTCTCTCTCATTCTTCTTTTTATTTCTTGTCTCTTCTCTCTCTCTCTCGTGAAGACACACTGCTCCCTGCTGCAGGGACTTGCTGCATCTTCATGAGGGGGCTGCTTCCCCTCATGAAGATGCCTTGAGAAAATTATATATATAATTACTTATTAAATATATTATATATAAACTGGTTATCCGATTATTGTTGCGGTTATTTCAATTTTTCGTTTGTCCGGTTATCCGGGTATAAGCGATTAATAATTGCATCGCTTGTACACTCATAATCAAGGCTATCAAGACTTTCTTAAGCTGTGGGAAACTTCTCAAAGGGTCAATGCGACTAGTATAGCCCTTAATTTTGAAAGTTCAAAATCCCTATTTCTGACCATTTCAAGAATAAATAGCTTTTGATACATATCGCCATATTTGGTTTAAAAAATTTTCAGCACATAGAAAATGCTATACATCACCCTCTTATCATTTGTTAATTGAAAAAATGTTAATAATCTTTGGTAAACTCGCGATTTGAATTCGATCCCCAACTTTTTAAATTTTGATTTGGTATACATAACTTTTCGTGAAATTTGAAGAAGGCTTTCCGTCAAAAATTAAGTCGAGCTGCCGTCAGATTTTGAAAAATTCGTAGTTGATCAGCCAAAATGACGTCATTTAACAAAAAAGTTTTTTTTTTACTCTTTTCAAATTTATATTACATTTTCTAAATTTATAAATAAATAAAAAAAAAAAAAAAACAGAAGTAAGGGTGCCCTCAGCCTCCCCCTTGGCCAAATGAACCATCCCCTTAGCCAACATGGGGTGGTTCATTTGGCTAAGGGGATGGTTCGACCACCCCCGAAATGCCTTGGGGTGGTTTGGCCACCCCCAATAGGACATTGGGGTGGTTCGGCCACCCCCTCATTTAAAAAAAATAAAAAAATTGAGGGGGTGACCGAACCACCCCCCAAGTTTGGCCAACCCAAGGTCATTTGGGAGTGGCCAAACCACCCCAAATATCTAGGTGGTGGTTTGGCCTCCTCCTTTGGCAAATAGGTGGGCGAACCCCCCCTGCCTATTGGGGGTGGTTTTGGCCACCCCCTCAATTTTTATTTTATTTTATTTTTTTAAAATAATGAGGAGTTGGTCGAATCACCCCAATGGCCTATGGGGGTGGTCGGCCACCCCCCAAAACCACCCCCTTCCCTTTTTTTTTTTGGGGGGGGGGGGGGGCGCGTGCGCGTTGGCGCGGAGGGGTGTGTTTCGCCACCCCCAAGGCCATTTGTGGTAGGGTGGTCGCAACCACCCCCTTAGTTTGCCAAGGGGTGGCTGATGTGTTTCTCAAACTCTGATTGTAGACTGCGTAATTTTGACAGAATGACCTCTTTAAATTTCATGATAAAAATCATGTAACAAAATCAAGAATTAAAAAGCTTGGAGATGAATTCAAATCGAGCATTTACCCAGAGGTGATTTATCTAACAATTTTGCCTTTTAATTTTATGTGCGGTGGTGTTCATCGTTGTCGTGAGTCAATGATAGATATAAGATTGATTTTTTTTTTTTTATTATGGGAACCATAATAAGAGGGTAGCGGAATAAAATTGTTCTCAACTTTGATATGAGGTCATAAGGTCACTCCTCCTGGTCCGTCCACAATAGTATATGAAAAAACAAAAAAAACTATTTCGATTGAGGGCGGTGGTATCTGGTTCTTCAACCTTTGCTAATTTTATATAAAATGAAAAAGAATATAATGAGAGAGAGCGAGGGAGACCGAAAGGAGTAGTCTCTTTATTAAAAGAAAATCTCTTTTATACATTCTAAAGAATCTTATTGTGGTATGGAGGCAGTTGTATTAAAGGAGCGATAATACCCTTAGCAATGTGCCAAACCAGCTTTAGAACAGATCATGAAAAAAATTAAGCCATATAATTTTTTCTTTTTATTTTCCCTTTTTGCAGGGCGTGGATCTAGATGACATTCTCAACGAAGAGTAAAGATAGAAATAAGTCTGGACTAAAATGAATAGTATTTTAACCCAGACACATGAACAATCATTTTTACTGTTCATGACACGTAAACAGTTTTTTTTTTTTTTTTTACCCTCATTTTTGCCCAGACTGAATGAACAGTCATTCAGCCTGGACTTATGCCATTCAAGACTCCTCAACGAATACAACTAGGCTATATCAAACCTTCGGAAGTTCAGAACAACTTAAGACGGCAGCCGACTTTATTTGAGAATTAAATAACGGATTGTTCTTCGGTTTGTCGCACTAATTGCTTTTGTGAATTGAAAGAGTCAATTTGCAAGAAAGCATAATATTAAAGATTTTGATGCCCGATTCAGAGTAGATGGAAAAATATATAATAAAGTCGGTAAACTACTTCAAAATAATAATAATAAAGTCAGGAAATCGTGTACACCCAAGTCTTATAATATATTGTCGCAACCTCTGGACCAAACATCATGGCTTGTCTTGTAAATCGTCAGCATCGATCATAGTGATTCTGATTCAATATCCTTCAGACATTTGGTGGTAAGTGCAAGAAACCATAATATAAAAAGGATTTCGATGCCTTAGTTGGAGTATACGGAGCAATATAAAATAAAAGTGAGGACATGTTTCTTTCGACCTAAAATAATTTTCAGAAATTAATTTTTGTGTTTTTTGGTGTTTGGTGGGGTGTAAAATAATAGTCAACAGAAACCATTTTCAGTTTGACCGGAAAATCTTCTTTAATTTCTATAAAATGGTTTCTCATTTTTTAAAACCGTAAACCATTTTCCGAGTTTGAACGTCACATTTTCAAATCGCCAGACCACAGTCAAAACACTACTAGACCCCGCCGAAACCAGGTCGGGACCCACCTAGGACATCGCCGGGACCTAATCGGGACTCGCCCGGGACATCGCCGAGATTTGGTTGGGACTCGCCCGAGACATTTTCGAGACCCGCCTAGGATATTGTCGGGACCAGACCGGGACATCGCTGGAACCCGCCTGGGACATCGTTGGGACCGCGATCGGGACCTGCCCGGAACATCGCTCGGACCTGCCCGGACATTTTTTTCGGGACACCGATCGGGACATCGTCGGGACAAACCCGGACATTTTTGGGACCCAACCCGGGACATCGCTTTGGACCTAGTACGAGACTCGCCCAAGACTCTTTTTCGAGACCCGTCCGGGCTATTGTCGGGACCGATCGGAACCGTCGGGGACACCGCCGGGACCTGCTCGAGAATCGCCAGACTTGCGACATTTCGGGCAAGTTTTTGGCGATGTCTCGGGCAGGTCTCGACCGGGACTATCGCCGGGACCACCCAGGACATTTTTGGGACCAATCCGGACATCTCTGAGACCTAGTCGAGACTTTGCCCAGTTGACCTTTTCGAGACCCGTCCGGGACATTGTCGAGACCCGATCGGAACATCGTTGGGACTCTCCTGGGACACTGCCTGGGACCCGTCGGGACTGCCGACGATTTTCGGGATACAACTAGGACATCGCCGGACTAGCCCAAAACATTTTTGGACCCAGCCCAAGAATTATTTTCAGGACTTGCCAAGACATCGTCGGACACTATCGGACTCGCTTGGGACACCACGGGACAGCCTGAGATATTGCCGGGACCCGCTGAGACATTGTCCGGACCGACCGAGATATCACTGGGACCTGGTCGGATCTTCACCGAGATCTTTTCGGTACTCGTCCGGGACATTTTCAGGACTCGCCCGGACATTGTCGGAGACCCGACCGAACTATCGCTGAGACCTGCTCGGGACACGGCTGGGACAGATGCCGCCAGGACCCGACCGGTGATATTTTGCTGGGACTTGGTCGAGCTCACCCGGGACATTTTCAAGACTTGTCCGAGACATATTTTCGGAACCGCCCGGACATTGTTAGGATTCGTCGAGACATCGTCGGAACCTGCTCGGACATCCGCTGGGTCCGCTTGGGACATCACCGGGACCTATCGGGATATCCGCCGAGACTGATCGGGAACTTACCCGAGACATTTTTTGGGACTCGTCCGGGACATCGTCGTGACCCAACTGAAACATCACTAGGACCCCGCCTGGAACACCGCTTGGACCCGATCGAACCTGCTGGGAGATCGTCAGGACCCGTCCGAGATATTTTTGGGAACCCGACCGGAGACATTCGCGGGCCCGGTTGGACCATCGCTGATACCCCGCTCAGGACTCATCGGGATTTCACCTGGGACATTTTGAGACCCGCGGAATCGCTGGGACATCGCCGAGACTTAGCTGGAACATGTGTAGAGGACCGCCGGGACATCGTCGAGACTTAGCTAGAACATCTTCGAGACCCAACCGAGACCCGCCTGGGATATAATTTATATTAATATTTTTAATTGTGCTAAAAAATCAATTTTTTATTTTTTTGCATAGGTTAAATATGATTTGTTTGAAAAAAAAAATTGCGATTTTCGTACTACCACAAAACACCAGAAAATTTTTTGGCGGAATATCATTTTCCTGAAAATCAATTTCCCTAAAACCATTTTCTGATGGAATTATTTTTACGTCGAACAAACGGGCATGAATAAAAGAATTAACTGTGTACATAAAAGACTCGCATAATATACTTCCCTCCCCTAACCTACATTCACCGAAGCATTGGCATTCGGCAGCTTGTATTCTAGACTTCATTTGGTGAACATTCGTCCTATGATACTGATCCGTGACGGAATCACAATTTTTCATTTGGAATCGCTAAATTAAAAATAAGGGTTAAATTTATTTTTAGTAAGAATAATCTTATATTTTTAAACCTATTAATAATATATATATTATTATATATCATAATAAAAAAAAATTTTAAAACCAAGGGAAGCCATGGCCTTTCTTGTCTAAGAATAGGTTCAGTCCCTTATCCTGATATATTTGCATTTGAATAAGAGCTTAGGATTGTCTCACAGGTGGAAAGTACGGTGGCTTATTCATGTTCGCGGTGAAGGGTTCGAGTCGTATTGAAGTATGAGTATAAGATTATTTAGGTCAACTATAACCCGACCTACATTAATTGAACGGGTCAAACCTTAAATTATAACCCTTCTAATTTTTGTAATTGGATTCGTTGGTTATGTCAAAAAATTGACTGTCATTAATAGCGTGTCGGGTTGGATTGCGTTAAAGTATATGTATAAAATATATAGATCTTTGTAATTCAATCTATTTAATTAAATGAATCAGACTCTTCGACCTTAAACCTTTTAATTAAGGACAGAAATTAGCTACAACTGGTTTGTAGCAATTAGCTACAAACCAGTCTAATAAATGACATGTATCCCTTAGCATGTGAGAAGCACATGTTTTTTAATAACATGTGCTTCTCATATGCTTTTTTTAATAACATTAATAAAAAACATGTGCTTCTCACATGTTAAGGGACACATGTCATTTTATTAGACTGGTTTGTAGCTAATTGCTACAAACCAGTTTGTTAGCTAATTGGTTTGTAGCAATTAGCTACAAACCAAGTCTAATAAAATGACATGTATCCCTTAGCATGTGAGAAGCACATGTTTTTTTAATAACATATGCTTCTCATGTGCTTTTTTTAATAACATTAATAAAAACATGTGCTTCTCACATGTTAAGGGACACATGTCATTTTATTAGACTGGTTTGTAGCTAATTGCTACAAACCAGTTTTGTAGCTTAATTTCTGACCTTTAATTAATATAAATAATAATATCAAAAAGAAAGATAAGATTCATATTTTGGAAATGCTGGCGAATACTGAAGAGTTCGACATGAATTCGAATCGACCAAGTAAATCAATTAAAAAATGAAAGAAAAGCTGTGAAATAGGACAAACATATAGTTTAGCTACTCCTAGCTAGGCATTGCCATCTTTCTGATCTTCATTCTCTCTCTCTGTTTCAACCATGAATGTCTGCAAAATATGTTCTTTCCTTCTTCAACCTCAAAGAATCCATTCTCTTCTCAATTATCAGCTCTTGATCATCCTTTTTTTATTGCTGCTTCCCCATGCAAAATCAATTTCCTTCAACTTCTCTAGTTTCGAGACAAATATGAATAACATAACATTCCAGGGCGATGCATTCACGACCGGAGGAGTTCTCCAACTCACAAAGAATCAACTCGACGCCTCCATCACTCAGAGTGCCGGTCGTGCCTCCTATCATGAACCGGTGCGCCTTTGGGATGCCAAGACAGGGAGGCTTACAGACTTGACCACCCATTTCTCCTTCATCATTAACGCCATTAATCAGTCAAAGCACGGTGACGGGCTCTCCTTCTTTATTTCCCCATTTCAGTCCGACATCCCCAAAGATTCAAGCGGCGGATTTCTTGGACTGTTTAGTCCGGAAACCGCTCTCAACAATTCTTTGAATCAAATTGTTGCAGTTGAGTTCGACACTTTAAAAAATGATTGGGATCCGAGCGATGACCATGTTGGAATCAATGTCAACACGATTGTCTCAGCGGTGAATGTCACGTGGAAAACGAGCATGAGGAATGGGTCAAAAGGAAATGCGTGGGTAAGTTATAACTCAACCACCAAAAATCTGAGTGTCTTCTTAACGTACACTGATAATCCAGCCTTCAGTGGGAATTCTAGCCTTTCGTATGTTGTTGATTTGAGGAATGTTTTGCCGGAATGGGTTAGAGTCGGTTTCTCCGCAGCTACAGGGCAGCGGATTGAGTTGCATACAATAAGTTCTTGGTCGTTCGATTCAACTTTGGAGACCAACGACGGGAACATGAAAAACAGGTTGGGGTCGGTGATTGGTTTGTCAGTGGGTTTTGGTGTATTGGGTTGCGGATTGGGTCTATTTTGGTTCATCTGTTGGAGAAAAAGGGCCGGTGGGAAAACAGAGGATTTGTTCGACGGAGATAACAATATCTCTATGGATGATGAATTTGAAAAGGGAACAGGCCCAAGGAGGTTCACTTACCGTGAAATTATCCGCGCAACGAAAAACTTTGCCGAAGGAGGGAAGCTTGGGGAGGGAGGATTCGGAGGCGTTTACAAGGGATTGTTAACTGAATCGGCCAATAATAAAGAGGTTGCCGTTAAGAGGGTGTCAAAAGGATCAAAACAGGGGAAAAAGGAGTACATAGCGGAAGTGAGAATCATCAGTCGTTTGAGGCACAGGAATTTGGTACAACTAATTGGCTGGTGCCACGAAAAGGGTGAGTTCCTTCTCGTCTACGAGTACATGCCAAATGGAAGCCTTGATACTCATCTTTTTGCCGGGAAGACTATGCTAACGTGGCCAGTGAGGTATAAAGTAGCCGTTGGATTGGCTTCTTCGCTGCTTTACCTTCACCAAGAGTGGGAACAATGTGTGGTCCATAGAGATATCAAGTCCAGCAATGTTATGTTGGACGCGAATTTCAATGCCAATCTCGGCGATTTTGGGCTTGCAAGACTTGTAGACCATGAGTTGGGCTCGCAGACAACTGTTTTAGCCGGAACCATGGGGTATCTAGCGCCGGAGTGTGTCACCACCGGCAAGGCCAGCAAGGAATCAGACGTGTACAGTTTTGGGGTTGTTTCCCTTGAGATTGCGTGCGGAAGAAAACCAGTGGAGCCAAGGGCGGAGCCGAACAAAGTACGGCTGATAGAGTACGTGTGGGACCTCTATGGAAAAGGCCAGCTCCTTGAAGCCGTTGATAAGGCATTGGGTACGGAATTTGATGAGAAACAAACGGAGTGCTTGATGGTCGTTGGATTATGGTGTTGCCATCCTGATCCCACCATCCGGCCGTCGATTAGGCAAGTGATAAATGTTCTTAATTCTGAAGCTCCCTTGCCCAACCTTCCGGCGAAGTTGCCGGTGCCGATGTATTTTGCGCCTCCCATGCATATGTGTAGATTCTCCTATACGTCGTCGTCTGGTCACACAGGGTGTTCAAAAGATCAGACGCAGTGTTCGTGTAGCAGTTGCCCTACTACTACTCATTCATCTGCCTCTGCCGGCTCTGGAAAAGCTCTTCTAAATTCAGGCAAAACTGATGTGTAGTTTTCTTCAATTACGCAATACCGTGTTTTTTTTTTTATTCACACACTTGGATAAAATTGAAAGCATTAATTAGCTAGTTTTGGGCTTGTATTGTAGATCATGTGTAGTTTGCTTCAATAATTAAATTTTCATGCTACAAATTATTAAGAAATTTAATCAAGCTGTTGATGCAGCGGTGGGTTTGTTGTCGACAATTGGCATTCCTTACTTTTGCATACTCTATTAGATTGTTTCAAACAATTTGACATTGAAAACTTCGAATTATCAAAATTTCTAATGTTGGTATCTCACGTTTAAGTCTTTTTTAATTTCACTTATCTATTAAAATTTTATGTTAAATCATAATAGAGTATACCGTAATGACCAAAATATCTCTATTTTTATTTTTTATTAAAAAAAAAATTGAACATTTGTTGACCCATGGCCGGGCCGTTTGTCTAATTAGCATCCAGGCAATCGAATATGTCTTTTTGTCACACAAAAATGTATATACAAATATGGGGCTTCCCCCCTTCCCCCAAAAGTGTCTGGCGGGAAACTTTGATTAATAAGGTCCTACCTACAACAACTTAATGATGATCATGCGGGGTTGGTCGAGCCCATGCACGCGCACAATTTAATAATTTTTGTGCTAAAGAAATTATGAAACTTAAACTCCACATTAATTACTATTAGATACTT
>FXXK01002762.1:6744-18821 GCA_900184695.1 Betula pendula
TCTGACAAGAGGTTACTGAGAAAAAGAAAAAGTAAAAAAAAAAAAAGNGAAAAAAAAAAACTTAAAAAAATAATATTTAAATGGAATAGTGATAGTGAGTAGTTAATTTGCTGAGGCTGCTAGGGTGTTTTAAAAAAGTTGATGGCTAAAATGCTGAAAATGTGATTTTCAGTTAAATTGGCTAGTAAAATCTGCTGAGGCCACTAGGAATGCTCTTATAGCAGGTGTTTACAGTTACAGGCTAAAAGTGTACTTCCTTGTAGAAGAATCAAATTCAAAACTCCAAACGACGAGAATGGCCGGCAAAGGAGAGTGGCCAGCCATAGGGATTGATCTGGGGACGACGTACTCGTGCGTGGCAGTGTGGGAGAATGATCGAGTAGAGATCATAGTGAACCATCAGGGAAACCGAACCACGTACGCCGTCTTATGTTGCGTTTACTGACAAAAAGCGTTTGGTCGGTGATGCAGCCAAGAACCAGGTTGCTGGGAACCCCACTAACTCTGTTTTTGGTAATCTCCCTCCCACTCTCTTTTTTTCCCTTTTCTTTCCTTCTATGTACTTTTTTGTGTGAAACTAGGCTTTATTGTCAATGGCGCCAATGTATCGTGGTAGATATGAACGTTTAGGATTTTAATCGATGAAATTAGAAGTCTCAGGTTTAACAAACCAAATAGAAATTTAGACTAGATTACAGAGGGTTTTCAAAACTCAATTAAGATACAGGGATTTCCTTGAAACTCGAAAGGTAAAAGATGAAGAGTTGAAATTGGTTATTAATCTGGATGTCCATTTTTAATTCCAGACTCAATCAAGAGCTGAAACAGAGTCATGAAAATGTTTTGAAGCGATTTCTTTAGAAAATATTAAAAAATGCAATTATTTATTTATTTATTTTTATGAAAATAGTAACAAATAAAATAAACTTGCAAGCAATCATCTGCTGGCATTGAGCATCATTTGTGCAATTCTTGAGACATATTCGTCGGTGTCAGAGATTGCGAAGAGTTACTGAAAGATTCAACTGGTTCAACATCTCAATAATACATGGTGGGTACTCATCCCATGTCTGTTTAAGGAATTGTATTAAACACATTTATTTGGTAATTTTTTTGTGGTAAACGCTTCGATCACCATTTATAACATTGAAGATCAGAGTCAATGTGCAATTCTTAATATGCCGATTGTTATTTTTCTTTTCTTTTTATATTTGTTAGAGGTAAATTGAACCTACTAACTGTAAAAACTCATTTTCAAATCCTAAATATTGTCCTATGCTATCTTAACTATTTGTTAATAAAAAAAAGGGCATGCCAATATAAAAGCTCATCAATATTGAGATGTGTTACTTCTTTTACTTTAGCCTTGTTGAATCATTTTATCATTTTTCTCTTATTTATTTTATAGATGCAAAGCGGTTGATCGGTAGGAGATTTAGTGATTCCTTAGTTCAGAACGATATCAAGCTTTGGTTATTCAAGGTCATTGAAGGTCCTATTGACAAGCCTATGATTGTGGTCACACATAAGGGTGAAGAGAAATATTTTATTGCAGAAGAAATCTCATCTATGGTCATCAAAAAGATGTGTGAGATTGCAGGGGCCTACCTTGGCACAACTATGAAGAATGTCCTAGCCTACTTCAATGACTCACAGCGTAAGGCCACAAAAGATACTAGAGGCACCGTAGGTCTCAATGTCATAAGAATAATCAACGAACCAACGGTTGCAGCAATTGCTTACAGTCTTGATAAAGTAGCCACTGTTAAGAGAAATGCGTTGATCTTTGATTTGGGTGGTGGTACTACAGATGTCTCTTTACTTACCATTGACGAGAGTACTTTTGAAGTGAAAGCCGTTGTTGGAGACACTTACCTTGGAGGTGAGGACTTTGACAACAAGATGTTAAAGCATTTTGTTGAAATATTTAAGAGGCATCACAAGGAGGACAATAGTGGAAATGCCAGAGCTTTGAGAAGGTTGAGAATTGGTTGTGAGAGAGCAAAGAGGATTTTTTCTTCTGCAGCTAAAACTACTGTTAAAGTTAATTCTTTATATAATGGTATTGATTTCTCCTCAAGTATTACCCGAGCCAAATTTGCGGAACTTAATATGAACTTGTTCAAGAAGTTTATTGAGCTTGTGGAGAAGTGTTTGACTAATGCTAAGATGGACAAGAGAGGAGTCCATGATGTCGTTCTTACTGGTGGTTCTTCTAGAATTCTCAAGGTACAATAGTTGTAGCAAGACTTCTTTGATGGAAAGCAACTTAACAAGAGCATCAACCCAGATGAGGCTATGGCTTATGGAGCTGCTGTTCAAACTGCAAACATTGCTGGTATAGGTAATGAGAAAGTTCAACACATGGTGCTATTGGATGTCACCCCTCTGTCTCTTGGGGTGGAGGTTGTTGGAGGGTTGATGTCTGTTGTGATTCCGAGGAATACCGCCATTCCCACCAAGATGGAGAGGATCTACACCACCGCCGATGACTACCAAACTGTTGTTTTCATCCCGGTATACGAGGGTGAGAGTGCAAGAACTATGGATAACAATTGGTTGGAAGAATTTAGCTTTATGGCATTCTTGCAGCACCCAAGGGTGTTGCTAAGATCAAAGAATGCCTTGAGATTGATGCCAATGGTATCTTGAATGTTTCTGGCATGGAGCAAACCACTGTCATGAGTTGCAAGATCACAATTACAAATTACTAGGCTTCGGTCCGGAACGCAGAAAAATACGAAGTTGAAGATGATGAGCACAAGAAGAAGGTTAGGGCTAAGGAATCTTTGGAGAACTATGCCTACAAAATGAAGAGCATTGTCAATGATGAGGAGATTGGTGACAAGCTTGATGCTGCAGGTAAGGAGAAGATTAAAGCTGCTATTAAGGAGGTGATTCATTGGTTAGATGGTATCCAGCATGCGGAGGCAGATGAGTTCGAGGAAGAGCTGGTTGGACTTGAGTTAACCTGCAATCCCATCATTGCAAAGGTCTCTGGAGCACAATAAACATTTTGAGCAACTCCTCTCGTAAAAAAGATGATAATTAGCTTATCAGTACAACGGATGCAAGGAACTAGTGCCTAGACCATGCTACTATTGTGAATATCCCGACCTTTTTTTGTCCAAAGCTATAATTCTAGTTTTTTTTTTTTGGCCAGTGTATTTTGATGTGGGTTTGTTCGGTAGCTGTGTAATATTTTATGGGTTTGTCATGGATGGTGTGAATGTTAATGTTCATGGCAATTTAAAACAATTTTTTAAGTTTATTCGGAGTTTTCACCAAATAACAGGGGAAGTATACGTTTACTGACGAGGATGAGCCTCAATGCCGTAGCCCAGCTGTTGAATCGGCTGTTTTAGAATTAAAGCTAATATGCAATCAAATTCTAAATCTTTTATCAATGAATTTTCTATAATAACCGACAAACTATGATCATGTATAGTACACAAGTGCCTAGGAGACTTTTACGTGAATGATTTTTAAACGTGAGATAATTGTAAGTTTTGAAAGAGTCTAGACTTTTTTAAATCTAAGGAACTTATACTTTTTACAAACACAAAGTTTCAAATTAATTTTGCTTTTCATCTTTATTAATTGAAGGTCCTTAAATAACAATACAATGAAAAGATAAAGATACAAAACCAACTCCTAACAATTGAAGATAACCCTCCATATTTAATTAAACTACTACTACTACTCTAGGATAAGGTACTGCAAGAATAACTTCAAGAGCTTTATAAATTAAGTTTTCGTTCTCTCTAGAGAGAAAACGTCTACCTTCTCTCTAAATAGAGTAAGATTTTTCCGCCACTTAAGATTGTTCTGCAAGGGAGGGAAGAGGGAGGGGATCTCCCCCTTTCTTCCTTCTCTGTTTTTCTCCCCTTGTCCTTTGGTAGTTTTTTTTTTAGATTTCTTTCTCTTTCCTTCAAATTATCACTAGCTCCCCCCAAATGGACCGGCGTCCCCACCTCTGTGTTGCCCTCTGCTGCTACCCCGCTCACCCTCACCGGTTGTTTCACAGATCTATAGCGGATTTGTAGCGGTTGACAGATCTGTTTTTTTTTTGCAATTTTTATTTATGTAGGCAACTTTTAGCTAATAGAAATGTATTTACTTCTCTTTCTCTTCTACTTTAAATATTTAGGCTATGTTTGTTTCAAGAACTCAATATTTAAGTTAATTTTTTTAAAAAAAATTATTTTTTTTTAAGTTTTTTTTTTATGTCGTGAATAAACATTAATTTTTATATGTTATATGATTGAATGAAAATATAAAAAATATTTTTGATTTTTTGTATGCGCCAAACATCGAAAAATATTTTCAATGGAAAACATTTTCTTGAAAAATAATTTTGGATGTAAAATATTTTGATTTGAAACAAACGGAGCCTTGATTTAGTAATTTTTTTTAAGCTAACTCAAGCCATGCTTCTAATCTTTTGTTCAAGCTGTTCCTTTAGTTGAATTAACCTTTGCTTTTCTTCCCCTTCCCATTCTCCCTGTAAATTTGCTTAGCAAAAAAAAAAAACAATAACCTTTGCTTTTGTTCACCATTTAAATAAAGCCACGAAACTGCAAAAATTACACACCCCAGGGCCAGCGTAAAAAAGGAAAGGGGTTAAAGTAACCTCCGTATTTGCTTTAGAAATGAATGGAAGTCATTTAGAGGCAACTTTTTCAAATCATTCAACCAATATAAATTATATAATTTAGTACGACGATAAATCTTTAATAAGATTCGCTATCTTTTCTCTCTTTTTTTTTCTTCTTTCTTTTTTGTAGCTTTTACGTACTGTCTACTTCTTGAGCAAGGAAACAAAGTCTTTAAAATGACCATCTTCAACCTTTCATCTACATCCGTTTCGTGATCGTTCCGGACTCAGAGTCTCTCTTCATCAACTTCATTTCCGTTATCTTCCAGACGTCGAGAATGGCCGGCAAAGGAGTGTGGCCAGCGATAGGGATTGATCTGGGGACCACGTACTCGTGCGTGGCAGTGTGGCAGAATGATCGAGTAGAGATCATAGTGAACGATCAGGGCAACAGGACGACGCCGTCTTATGTTGCCTTTACTGACAATGAGCGTTTGGTCGGTGAAGCAGCCAAGAACCAAGTCGCCAGGAACTCTGCTAACTCCGTCTTTGGTAATCTCTCATCCTCTTTTTTCTTTTTCTTTCCTTTTTATTATCAATGGCGCCGATGTATCGTGGTAGATATGAATGTTTAGGATTTTAATTGATGAAATTAGAAGTCTCAGGTTTAATAAATCCCAACTTGAAATTTGGACTAGATTACAGAGGTTTTTTCAAAACTCAATTAAGATACAGGGTTTTTTCCTTGAAACTCAAAAAGTAAAAGATGAAGAGTTGAAAGGTGATTGGTTATAAGTCCGGATGTCCATTTTTAATTCAGGAAAATCATTTGGTTATAAACTGGTGCTTTGACCTTTACAAAGCAATAAACAAATTTCTTCTTCTTTTCACATAACAGAGTCTATAAAAGGCATAATTTGAAGCAATAAAGCTAATCCAGATAGATCATGCATGTAATTACTAATTATATGTAGTAGAGGTATATGTCATCCGAGTCGAAGAGCACGACCATGAGTTGGAATGAACTTTTCCCTGCTTTTCACGTGTGCTAGAATTGCTAGCGTGTGGTAATCTCCTTAACCTTTATTTATTTATCATCTATCAGCTTCTCTATTACTTTGATATTCAATCTATGGTCAGTGTAGGGACATCTTCTGTTTCAGGATCGAACTTGTTTGACTAAATGGTTCTATGCATTAAAAGCTCCATTTTGTAGTGAGATGTTTCCAATTAAGGAAAGGGACATGTGCAGTGCAACTGCTGAAGGGTTAATAAAAATGTTCTTCCCTAGTATACTAGGTGGTTTACATGAAATTCCAGAATCTCAGAAAGTGGATGCAAAAATATTGTGCTTCATGTATCTTTCCAACTTGAAATTAATTTTAATGACTTATCTATAAGGTATCCTTTAGCATGGCCTATGCTGTATGTTAAGAATATGCACTGCATTATGTGTCTATGATTCATGTTTTATGGTAACTGTTCCATATATTTTAGAGACCCAAAAAATAAATGATATTGAGAAAATTAGCCATATAAATTTTTACTTTCTCTTATGAGGTTACATGATCTTGTGCCACATTGTCTTTCATTCCTACTCTTAATATGCTGATTGTTATTTTTTTTTCTTTTTATATTTGTTAGAGGTAAATTGAACCGACTAACTGCAGAAATTCCTTTTCAAATCCTAAATATTGGCCTATGCTACCATAACTATTTGTTAATAATAATAAAAAAAAGGCATGCCAATATAAAAGCTCATCAATATTGATATTTGTTACTTCTTTTACTTTAGTCTTGTTGAATCATTTTATCATTTTTCTCTTATTTACTTTGCAGATGCAAAACGGTTGATTGGTAGGAGATTTAGTGATTCCTTAGTTCAAAATGATATCAAGCTTTGGCCATTTAAGGTCATTGAAGGTCTTGCTGACAAGCCTATGATTGTGGTCACTTATAAGGGTGAAGAGAAGTATTTTGTTGCAGAAGAAATATCATCTATGGTCATTAAAAAGATGCGTGAGATTGCGGAGGCCTACCTTGGCACAACTGTGAAGAATGCTGTAGTCACTGTCCCGGCCTACTTCAATGACTTACAGCGCAAGGCCACAAAGGATGCTGGATGCATTGCAGGACTCAATGTCATGAGGATAATCAACGAACCAACGGCCGCGGCCATTGCTTATGGTCTTAACAAGGGGATCATTGGTAAGAGAAATGTGTTGATCTTTGATTTGGGTGGTGGTACTGCAGATGTCTCACTGCTTAACATTGATGAGGGTACTTTTGAAGTGAAGGCCGTTGCCGGAGACACTCATCTTGGAGGCGAGGACTTTGACAATAGAATGGTAAAGCACTTTGTTAAAATATTTAAGAGGCAGCACAATAAAGACATTAGTGAAAATGCCAAAGCTTTGAGAAGGTTGAGAACTGCTTGTGAGAGAGCAAAGAGGATTCTTTCTTCTGCAGCTGAGACTACCATTGAAGTTGATTCTTTATATAATGGTATTGATTTCTCCTCAAGTATCACTCGTGCCAGATTTGCGGAACTCAATATGGACTTGTTCAAGAAGTCTATTGAGCTTGTGGAAAAGTGTTTGACCGATGCCAAGATGGATAAGAGAGAAGTCAACGATGTCGTTCTTACTGGTGGTTCTTCCAGAATTCCCAGGGTGCAAGAAGACATATAGATATACAGAAGACTTTTTTGATGGAGAGCAGCTTAACAAGAGCATCAACCCAGATGAAGCTGTAGCTTATGGAGCCGCTGTTCAAGCTGCAAACATGGCTGGTATGGGTAATGAGAAAGTTCAAGACATTGTGCTCTTGGATGTCACCCCTCTGTCCCTTGGAACACAGATCCTTGAGGGTGAGATGTCTGTTGTGATTCCGAGGAACACCGCCATTCCCACCAAGATGGAGGATATATACACCACTGTTTATGACAACCAAACTTCTGTTTTGTTCTCAGTTTACGAGGGTGAGAGAGTAAGAGTTGTGGATAACAACTGGTTGGGAGAATTTGAGCTTTCCATTCCTGCAGCACCCAAGGGTGTCGCTAAGATGAAAGCATGTTTTGAGATAGATGCAAATGGTATCTTGAATGTTTCCGCTGTGGAGAAGACGACTAGTGTAAGTCAGAAGATTACAATTACAAATTACAAGGATTCACTATCAACGGAAGAGATTCATAGGATGGTTGAGGACGCAGAGAAATATGAAGTTGAAGAAGATAAGCACATGAAGAAGGTTTGGGCTAAGGAAGCTTTGGAGAACTATGCCTACAAAATGAGGAGCATTGTCAATAATAAAGAGATTGGTGACAAGCTTGATGCTGCTGGTAAGAAGAAGATTAAAGCTGCTATTACGCATGTGATTCATTGGTTAGATGGTGTCCAACTTGCGGAGGCAGATGAGTTTGAGGACAAGCTAATTGGACTTGAGTTAATCTGCAATCCCATCATTGCAAAGATCTCTGGACAACAATAAGCTTTTTGAGCAGCTCCTCTCGTAGAAAAGATGACAATTAGTTTATCAGTACAACGGATGCAAGGAACTAAGGCCCAGACCATGCTATATCCCGATTTATTTTTTAGCGAAAGCTATATTTAATTTATAGTAGTTTTTGTTGCTGGTGTATTTTGATGTGGATTTGTTCGATAGCACTTGGAAATTTTTAAATATGATGTGTAATTTATAGGTTTGTCATTGATGGTGCGAATGTTAATGTTTCATGGCAATTTAAATCCACAACTTTTAAGTTTATTCGGAGTTTTCAACTTATAACAGGGAAAGTATGTCCACTGACGAGGATGAGCCTCAATGCCGTAGCCCAGCTCTACCTGAATCGGCTGTTTTAGAATTAAAGCCAATATGCAATCAAATTCTTAATGATAGAATGAAATGAACTGATGAATGCGTGGATATATATTTTATTTTGCCCTGAATATGGATGAGGGAGACAAACCTTTGAGCACACGTTTGTTCTTCGTCCTATCCCTGCGATGTTCCTTGTGGTGAAAACTTTTCGGTAACTAGTTTTGAAAAGTCATGAATTGTCTAAAAACCCTGGGAAATTGAGAACATTTCTATTTTAATGGTTGAATTGTCATATACAACTAATCTTTCGAGATCGAGAAGGTTTTATTTCCTGTTTTAAAGGCAAAATTTTCGAAATTACTCATTTGAAATCAAAAAATAAAAACCCTATATACAGGATGGATAAGAATTTCTCTATCTGCTTATAAATTGGGTAGAGATCAATTCACGAAAAAAGGGATAATTTATAGAAGTTCTTCCACCAACATATTTACTATGATTGAAATTTTATTAAATAGGATTCACCTTTCATTATGAAATGGATATGGATCCGGGAAAGGCTCAGAGGCCAGAGGGTCTCTCGAGTATCTTGCTGTCAACTAATTTTCAGTTAGAAGCTTTCATTTTTTCCGATCTGGTGGGTAGACAACCCTAAACCTACTAAAATAGGTGAATTTCATAAAAGTTCTATTACATTTACGATCTAAATTGATAGCAATTCAGATAAAAAAAAGGAAAAAAAAGAAAAAAAGATAACAAATTAATGAGAATCGGATGCGACTATCACGGGCTTGAGCTAACAGCTACTCAAATGGAGAGGAACTGCAGAATTGTATGGGCATGCAATTTGAATAATCCAAACCGTTTATTACATTAAAATAGGAGAAGGCAAAAACTTAGACCGTATGGTTTTACCTTTTCCCTTAAAAAAAAACAAATACATAGAAAGTATTCTCTGAATTATTTTAGAGATGGCAGGCCAACACGACATGCCCGCTTGTTAATGGTCTCTTTGAGATTCTTAATGAAACTATTACCTACTATTGATTAATGTTATTGTATTGCTAGTTTCGATTGAGCTTTGTTGTTGGGTGTCTATCCCTCTTTAGTTATTCGATTCCCAATAACCATTTTCCCATCTTGTTATATTTTTTTTTTTAATAAAAAAAAACTGTTAAGCAATAAGTTTAAGTGGACTTTTATTATATTTAAATATTAATATTATATTTTTTTTAAAATTTCTTCACTTTTTTTTTTTTGTAAATTACTCATTAATTTTATATTTTAAGTTTTTTTACATTTCATTTTCAATTGATAATATAATTGATTCACTTATATTATGTTGAGTACATGAAATTATTATTCCAAGTGTTAGATCCTTATCATATATGTGTAATGAAATAACCATTCTAGTAACCTGTAAAGAAATGATTATTCCAAGTGTTAGATCCTTATCATATATTTTAACACCATGGTTATTCTATTACATTTTTTTTCTTTGTAAGTTATTACACATTTTTTCATTCCTAATAAAAGCTATGTCTTTTTACTAATTGAATAGTCATTTTGCATAGCATATTTAACATTAATCTTTCTTGTGATATTATTGATCTTAGATAGAATTTTATCAACTTTAATTTTAAAATACTATTTTTTGTAGAAGCAACTGTAACAAATTTTGCCAATAAAACTCTGTAAGACAAATACATGCATTTTAAAAATAATCTAGTCTGTTTATATAATTTAGTATATTAATTTGAGTACTTTTTTTCTATTTGTAAAACTTTTTTTAAAACTTTAGGTTCTAAAACTTTGTAAAACGATATAGAATTTCAAACCACCAAATAAATATCATGGTGGATCAAACTTTTAAGATCAAGACAATTTTTTTTCAAACTGTATTGTTTAATGATTTTAATTTCTTGAAATTAAATAATATTACCATAATTAGGTTATTAATTAGAGAGCATTGACTAACTTTTTTAATATTATAATTGGGATTTTACTCTATCTCTCTGATTTTTCATTTTTCTATCTCATTCTCCCTTTGAAGTTTCAATATCCAGCTGGGGGAGATTGGAATTATTCCATTCTTTAACTTATTTTTTTTGAAATTATTAATTGGGGCATTATTAGAGAGCATTAATAATCTTTTTACATATTGAGACAATTTCTTTCTTTAGTGCACTCAATCTTTTTATTTCTCTCTCTAAGTCTGTATTTGTACACATTAATTTGAATTATCTTTCCATATTTCAATTGATAAATGAGGGGGCTTTTTTTTTTATGCTAAATGTGACAATCAAATTAGTACTTTTAAAAAGTCACCATCAATATTATGGAATAATACAAGAAGAATCTTGATTACTCTTTTTTTTTAAAAAAAAAGACAATCATAATTTTACAGGCCTTATTAAAAATATTGACGTATTTTTTGTTAATTTAGGGCCTTAACATTTTTTTTGGATAAGTAGCCTTAATGTCTACTTGTATTTATGGCCTTATTCCATTAGAGCATCTGAGCTAACTTCCCTACATTTTAAAGATAAATCATTTCTGTTTTTTATTTTAACTATGTCTTTTTCATTTATATAAATATTTTAAGAAAATAAGAAAAAAAATGGAAAATCAGGAGAGGAGAAGATAATATTTTATGAATTAAAGAAAGTATGGATGAATAGTTATCTCTACTACTGTTTACGCTCTCCGCCTTGTTTTATCAAGTTTGGGGCCGGATAAAATTCAATGTTCTAAAATAAATTTGACTCTCAAATTAGAAAATTCTACTATTAAAGAATTTTTGGATTGAGAATAATTGACCTTTGTCAAATGGAAGGAGCCGGCCATGTTAGATTGGTGCAGCTTGCTATACATGCACATGCTTATCAATTATGAAATTATTAATAAATATAATAAATTTCCTAAGACAAGTACAAAATCTTAATTATATATAAAAAAAAAATTATCCTAATCTTTATCTTTTTTATAAATAGCACTCATCTTTATCGTTAATATGTGGTTTGTTGTTCTTAACTGCATGGTAGAGTTTATCCGATTTGGTCCCTCCAAATTTGGAATAAAATATAAAATTAGAAGGAAAATTAGTGAAAAGAGAATAACAAGAGGTTTGAATAGAAAAAAAAAAAACAAGAGGTTTGAGACTTTGAGGTGGTTCGGCACGTCCACCATTCCTATTTGTGGTAATGGTCACAGTTGAGCATTGCTCTCACGATGGAAAAGTACGCGAATTTGTTTGGTTACACTTTTTTTTTGCGAGTTCGTGGTTACACTTGCACACGAATTAGGATCCAACCCCTCGACTTCCGGTGGATATGTTCCTTTTATAGTATAGTGAAAGAGTAAATATATATATCAATTTTTATGTTTATTGTGTTAATTAAAAGTGATGTAATATTTAAAATTATTATTAAATTTATGATAGATCATTATTAACTTTTAATTTAATGGTAATTTTAAAAGTCACATCAATTTTGTTAATATAAGGTAGATATAGAGGTTGACTTGTATTATTACTTATAAAAAAAATATTAAAAAAATTCATACAGTTTCTTTTGTAATTTTTTAAACATAAAGAAACACCAAAGAAATTAAAAGTTGTTTCTTTCATTTAGGGAGCAAAAAAATAGTTCTATTAACATTA
>FXXK01002763.1:2500-37749 GCA_900184695.1 Betula pendula
TGACGAGCACCAAGTTTCGTTGTTTTGCGCGAAAAAGCTTGCCGGTGTGAATCGACGGGGGATAGCTCTGATGATTAAGTCAACAATATGCTCTCAGAGAAAAGATTCTATGGATAGTAAAGCTTAGGTTGCTTCAACCACAAAGAGAGAAAGATACATGGTTGACATCCCCTATATATATCATTTGGGCTCATCAAGTATAATTGGATTTGATCTAAGAATCACAGTTGCGATCGACTCCCATATATTGTGAGATTCCTAATTAATTGTTGATCTCCCTCAATCCCTTAAGATAAGGGTTCTCAGAGGTAGATATAAACTGATTAGGATTCGATCTTCTGGCAAGGTTGATTCCTTGCCTTACACGGACATCTTCATGCACGCCTCAAGCCTTTTTGTTATGAACTTAATTATATAAATGACTAAGGGAAATTGATAACCAAGGGTAAACAAGTATTTAGAAATTGAGTCACAGAACCGTCAATCCTAATTCCCGTTCTATTTCTCGTTCAAACGGTGAGGTACGTTCCAACTTCCGCTCTAAGCTTGATTCGAACGGATCTTGTGTTGTGAAAATCAGAGACGCTCGTTCCATTTGCCATTTCAATGGTTCAACATGGTATTCGTTCGAATGGGTAAGTATCCGTTCCAACAACGTGACACGTCAGATAATGTTGAGCCATTCTGTGAGAGGGCGTCCGAATAGGACTCTTTATCCGTTCGAACGGAGACATCTGGTTTTGACTATAAATAGCGAAGTTACAAATTTTGAGCTCATTTTGCTCAATTCCTGCATGTTGAATGACCAAATGCTCTCTTCTCTCTCATGGGGTTTCATCTAACTCAAAGATTGTGATCTTTTGAGTCTCACATTGCGTTTCCTAACACCAGCAAAGCATCCCTTGGTGTTAGATTGTCGTTCCTACTGTTCATTTAAGGTAATTTCTCAAACCCATGTGAATCTTTTATGGTTAAGCTTCGTTTTATGCATGCAATGCTTAATCTTAGTATATTTGTCTTAGAACTTGTTATTATATTGGAGATTGAGAATTGGATCGGAGTTTTAAAAACCGAAGCTTCGTATCTTTGAGGTAAGTGTTAAGTTTAGCTATGTTAGTTGTGTTAATGGGTATATTTTCATTTTAACCCTATGAAATGCTACGGGTTAGCTTCTATAACCTTTGACTTGTGTTTTGGGTCTCATGCATGTTATGGGTTTCCATTAGTCTTGTGCTTATGCAATTGTAAGCACTTATGAGAATTTAGAATTATAATAGTGTTGATGTATTACATCTTATGTTGGCATGCAATGTGACGTTGTAGCTCGTTTGGGTTAGAAGAATGTTGTGGTTTGGGTCTTCTAACAATCGAGCGGAATAAGTGAGTATAATTACTCACTGAGAAAAGATATTATTTTTATGCTTTCAAAGATTATGTTAAATCCAAACCGATCATATGTTGTGTTAATGATTATATGATGATATCTTGATGCCTTTGATTATGTTACAAAATGTTTGATGAAATATGATTTATGAAAGGATATTAAATGATGCATGATCATGAAAGAAAGAAAGTGAGATGTTTTATAGTATGAGCATGAGCATGGATATATGTGAGAAAATGCATAAGAGATTAAATGAATTGGGACAAGTCCCTAACATCACAGTATGAGAAAGGTCTCTAGGGGCAAGCTCTCGATGTTGCAAAGATGTAAATGATATGAATGGATGACAAGTCTTCGAATGATATGAATAGAGGACGAGTCCTCGATAGGAGTGATGGAGCAAGCTCACAGTACCTCGTGATGGTATGGTATGTATGTAATGCGATGGATATCTAAAAGAAAGCCGTCGGGGACAAGTCCCAGAGTGATTAGAATAAAAGAATGAAAAGTATGAATGTGAAAGCATGCATTGCATGTTTATGTTTTGATGATGTATATGTATTATGTTTATGAGATTTCATGCTAGATGTATTGGTATGCATATGAGATTGAATGAGACAACACATGTATATGTTTACAGCTGGTTTGCATATGATGATTTCATGTGTATGACTTAGTTATACCGATATGTATGTATTACGTAACAAAGGCGAACGAAATATATGTGTATTTGTATAGCTGAGACGTATGTACATAAAGTTATGTATATATGCGCTTATATGTGTGTGTGACCGAGCATATTTTGGAGCACATGCATATATTCACAGCTACGTAGTATGTTTCAAATGATTTCATGACTACGGTGTTTACTTCATCAGTTACGCCATGTTTTAATGAAAGATGTTTTATAAATTAAATGTAGCTGTTATTGTAAACTAAGTAGAAAATGAAAGATTGGCTCAATGTGAAAATTTAGTGATTTCTTATACCGTTAAGACCGTGTACTCATATATCTACCTGGGCGAATGTGGTTAACTTCATGATCGCCTTAGATGATGTTAATGCTGCAGGTACTGAGGATCTGGATGATGATCTAGTGGCTGCTTATATGAGATATTGCAATTGAGGGCGATGTACGCCTGTTGGTATTTTGTATAGACTCATGTTTAGTCTAGCTTTTGTTGTGCATCAATCTGTTGTATGTATATAAACAGATTGATGTATTTTGGCTAAGCCGTATATGGCTTTTTATTAGTTGTCCTTTTAATGTATAGCACTTACGTTGTAAAACAGTTATATATATATAGTTATGTGAGCTCATTATGTTATGTTACTCTCACAGTGTTGTTTATTTAGTTTCCGCTGCAATGTTATAATTACTCTAATGTAATATGATCATGTTATGAGTTATTTTTGTGTGTGTATGTGTGTGTATGTATTATGAAATCGAGTCGCCACACTTTTAATGAGCCTTACTGAAGTGGGCCTCTTAGCCTTTTCCTAACATAGGCCCAATACCCAAGAGAACTCTTTACACGTGATCTTTTGACAAGAAATTATTTATTTTAGCAATTGTAACATTTTAAAAAACCAACAATAATACTTCTTGGTTTGATTCACTTACGAAATGCTTGGCAACATGGGGAATTTTGCTTTGCATATATAAACCTGTAACGCCCCACCCTAACTTACAAGGGCGAAAGTAAAATTGTTTAAATTTCCACGTAACACTACTACTAATACTTTGAATAACGTAGTGGAATAAATTTTTCTTTTAAAATAACATTAAAAATTACCAATAAAATATAACAGAGCTTCTATTACGAAATAAAACCTTACTGTTGAATATAATAACATGCCACATGCGGCATAAAAGTACAAATGACAAGACTGACTTATCCCAAGTCAGCACTCCACAAGCTGAAGGTTCTTGAGATCTCCAATGGAAGACATCTCAGCTCGCATATGGGTCTACGTCAATTTCTTAACTTGTGACAACAATCTACATAATTGTGGAGTTACCACAATTACATAGCAGATTATTGAGTCTACGGTCGCAGCAGTATAAAAAATCACTCACCTTATATTATGAGCCAAATTTTAGAGTGTATCCCTACTCGTGATTATAATAGCAGCTACAATAGATCTTATAAAAACGAAGTGTTTGTCATATAAAAGCATAGCTGATAAGATAAGCACTTTGGAGACATTTAGGGCCTGTTTGGGTAAAATTTTTTTTTTTCAACTAACTCATGCTTCGCTTAAAAGAGTCGGACTATCTTCCACAACTCAAATTTATTCAACTCAACTTAAATTTATTCAATCCAGCTCAAAAGATAATATAAAAAAAATTATTTTTTTATTTTTTTAAAAAAAAAACAAAACTGAAAATAATAATAATAATAATATAGAGGGGGTGGATTGGCCATCCCCCGGCCACCCCCGAAATGTTTGGGGGTGGCTTGGCCTCCCCCTCGATCCACCCCTAGGGGTGGTTCGAATCACCCCACATTTTTTTCTTTCTTTCAGTTTTTTTTTTTTAAGAATTAAAATAGAATTTTTTATTTATTTTTAATTATATTTTTTCAAATATATTCACCTATTCAAACATTCTTTTCTAAACCATCCAAACATAATTCCAATTTTTTTTCCTCGGTATCCGTAAAGTCAACAAAGAATTAAATAAAATCAGACACCCAAACAAGCCCTTAATATATGTATATAAAAATTCATTTATCTTTTTCCTTCGTATTTTCTTTTGTTACACATAATCTTAGTTGTTTACACATATACAATTAAAGCAAGAAAACGATTTCATGACATTAATAAAACATCTAAACCTTAGGCAATGCAATTTCTTATTCTTTATCTTTTTCCTCTGTTCTTCACTTTTCTTTTGGGAATTGTCCATTTCTTTTCTCCTGGGAAGTGTCCCAAGGAATTGTCCATTTTCTTTTTCTTTTGAAAACTGTCCCACTTTTTAGTTGTTGGGAATTGTCCCCTTTTTTCTCTGTTGGGAATTGTCCCTCTTCTTTATTTTCTCTTTTCTTTCTCATCATGTTACAATATCCATGTCATTTTCTTAAAACCATTTCTTTCTTTTCATAAATCATGCAATAATTAACTACATTCCATAAAGTAGTTCACTTCACTTAATAAATCATCATTTAATAGAAACATTTTAAAACACATCACACTCTTCTAAAGTACATAACCATATTATTTCATAAAATAATCAAGCTCAATTTGAAACGTAAGTACATGCTTTTAAAAATAGTATCAAGGCTTAATAAGTAATATACTTACATTTTCTCCGTATACCGCTAAATTGGACTCCCGCTTCTATTTCTTGGTTCTAGAATTCACTGCATTTAGTGCGCTCGCGCGTGACAGTACATCAGTTTTAAATAGATTTTAAAAGGCTAAAATAACGGCCTCTTAATTTTTATCCCTATACTCTATTCAAAAATGGGCAACACAACAACATATTTACAAATTGTAAATATCTCGCGAGCATGGCACAGTGGTAGCACATGCACAGAGCCAATAATGTGAGTGCATAGCCTTCCAATGTGATAGCATGGACATAATATCTAGATTTTATTTAGTTATCCTAGCTAGGCATGTAGCTATATTCTCATTATTTATTTTGGTATAGTAACGGTATATCTATGAGGTCATAATGTCACTTGGGCATTATGACGAATATCATAGTATTTACTCGTATTTTTATATAGGCATTACTACGATATAGACATAAATATTATTAAAATATTTTAATGTTACTCGAACATTATAAAGGCGCTATTGTAAAATTTCCAGTTACAACAACGCTATTATAATTTTGGGTAAAATACACTTTGCCCCCCCGAAGTATCCAGCCATTTGCATTTTAGCCTCTAATGTTCAAAAAGTGACGATTGACTCCCGTAATCTATCATACGTTTGCAAATAAAACCATCTGTTCATGTTTTCTGTTATTTTGGACGGAAATCAAGTCACGTGACTTTTTTCTACCTAAACGATCGAAGATGCCCTCGAGGGGATAAAGTGTCACAAAAAAAAAAAAAGTAAAGAAAACTTAAAACCAAAAATAAAATAAAATAAAGAAAAAAATACAAAATCAGTCTATGTGGTTGGCCTAAATTACAAATTACTCCCTGTTGTATAAAAAATAATTCAGAAGTCCTCGGGGTAGGCCAAAATAACAATTTAGTCCCTGTAGTTAGGGGTAGGCACGGGTCGGATCGGATCGGGTCGAGTATTGAGGATACCCGATACCCGACACGAGGTCCTCGGGTTTGGAAACTACATACCCGCTACCCGCAATTACTAAACAGTAACCGGCGGGTATTGGGTAGGGCGGGGCGGGTATTACCCGCACTCTCAAAAGAAGAAAGAAAAAAGAAGAAAGAAGAAGAAGAAGAAGGAGGGCGGCAGATCTGACGAAGAAGAAAGAGAGCTCCTAGAATCTACTCGCAAGATGACTGTCGAAGTCGAGACGGCTGGACAGCATGGCTTGGGCGGGACGAACGATGTTATGGGTCAGTTAGGAAGGAGACTATCATGGCTTCGTAGAGGTGGGTGGCTTGGTAGCAGAAACGCCTATGATGATAGGTAGTTTGTGATACTCAGAGTTTGGCTAAGGAAGAAGGTAGAAGAGTAAAGATGAGACGCACGATGTCCAAAGCTACATTTACTGCTTAGTCAACAAGTGGGGAACATGTATGTTCCCAAGGTAGAGTGGTAGAGAGCTTCGAGAAGGGTCCTGCATAGCTGGCATCCACTTTCTTATATTTCATCTTTATTTGTGTTTTATATTATATGCATTTGCGTTTTGTAAGCATTTAATAGCATGCGTTTTGGGAAGGGATACGTAGCACCAACTCATGATATGCGGGTCGGATCAAATACTCGCACTTGGCAAAAAATAGAACCCGATACCCGACCCGACCAGTCCGGGTATCCAAAAAATTAACCCATATCCAAAAAAAAACACTAAAAATCCAATATTCGCGGGGCGGGGTGGGTTTTTGCCCAGCCCTACCTGCAGTCAAATTTGTTCAAAACACTTGACGAATTCTGTTAGGGTGCCACGTCATCACCAAGAAATGCTGACACGTGTCACTCTTATTAAAAAAAAAAAAAGAGTAATGCTTCATTTCCAACTTTCTTGTCCAACTCCATCCAACTTTGTATATATGGCTTTTTTTAAAAAAGTTTGTTTTTGCATTTATGAGCCCTTTTTGTTCACATATACAAAATTGAAAATTGATGAATTGGACAAGAAAGTTAGAAATCTAGCATTTACTCAAAAAATATAGGAAAAAATGCAAAACCAATCCATGTGGTTGGTCTAAATACAAATTATTCCATGTGGTATTAAAGTGAACTCAAAAGTCTCTCCAGATACGCCAAAAAAAAAATTTAGTCTCTGTAGTCAATTTCCTTTAAAATATTCGACAAACTCTGTTATTTACCACGTCAGCACTAATGAAATGCTGACATGTGGCAATCTTATTATAAATTATATATTATATAAATATTTTAAAAGTAAATTAATTTTTTTTAAAAAAAAAAAAAAAAGATAGGGCCACCCCCATAGGTGGCTCGCCGTCATCCCCAGCCATGGGGGTGCCACGCGCGCACCCCCACCACCTCTTGGGGTGGCTCGCGGCCACCTAGAGTTAGGTTTGCGTTCAAGCCACCCCTAGTGTTTACATGGCCACCTCTAGGAAGTTGGAGGTGACCATGCACCACCCTAGATCTGGGCTAGGGGTGGCGCGCGACCACTCCCGACTTCCCTAAAGGTGCACGTTTTACATGGCCGGTGGCCTTGAACGCCACCCCCAACTCTAGGGTGGCCCGCGAGCCACCCAGAGGTGGCTGGGGGGGCGCAGCACCCCCTCCTCCCCCAATTTTTCTTTTGGAAAAAAAAAATTTTGAGATTTTTAATTCTTTTCGATTTTTTTTTTTTATTTAAGTTTCTTTACCTTTTTTTTTTTTTGGACACTTTATCCCCCGGAGGGCATTTTCGACCGTTTCAAAGGTGCTTGAGTGGCACGTCTTTAAGCGTTCATCAGTTTGTTCTCATGTTTGCCATACTGCTAGAGAGAATTCTCTCCTATAATGGATATATTGGAGAACCATGGGCTGTTTGGTTAACCTGTTTCCAAAACAGCAAAATACATTTCATTAGCGTTTGGCAAACTATTTTAAAAACAAAAACAATGAAAACGAAAACACCAAAAAACAAAAATTGGAAACAACTTATACATGTTTACGAAAACGGTTTTGGTGTTTTCATTTAGTCTTTTTTATTTTTCTTCCACTGGTCAAAAGAGATAATTATATATATTTTTATGCATATAATTATATATTATATACTATACATATATACTTATATAAATATATATATTTAATTATTTACATATTTATATTAATATTAGTATACTAAATGACATAAATGAAATATTATATAACATATATCAAAATATTAATATACTTATAAATTAAATGTACAGCATTAATAGCATATAAGTATAACATCATAATATATTAACACATAACATACATTTTTAAATATACTCTTAATATTACAAACATTACATTATAACATATAACATAATTATTAAATGTATTATAACTTGTAGATATATAATATATATATATATTATATATATATCATAATATACTATATTATATATATATAAGTTGAGCCTTATACGAGTTTGTTTTAACGTTAATCGAGTTGAACTGAGTTTAAACAGTTATACATTATTTAATATCGAGCCTAATTTTGTGTTCATAAACAACCATGTTTATAATTAATAATCAAGTCAAGCTCGTGACTGAACATAAATCTAGCTAAGTCCTCTGAGTATTTTGTTTTTTTTTTTCCCCCAACGTTACCTTTGTTCATTTACAGACCTTTGCTTCACTTATATGATAATTTTTCTTTCTCTTATATGTTTTGTTGGATTTCATTCCATAGTATATAGATATTATATCATTTTGATTGGTTTTTGGTCCTAGCTTTCAGCTTATATTTTGGTTTTGGTGAAATTGAGTTGTTATAATTTTTTTAATAAATCAATGTGTGAGAAGAGAAATAGATTTTAGAACAGTTGTCAAAATGAAATTAAACTAGTTTTTTGTTTTCGGAAACAGTTTGTCAAACGCTTTTTTAGCAAAAGAAAAAATAAGTGTAGTAATGTAGTTTTTCTATGTTTTATGTTTTTTTTTATGAAAAATAGTAGAATTAAATTCAGCCATATTTTCAATGTAAATTCAGCCTTTTTTTTTTCCTATTAATTTCATGTGTTATTTTTATGTCATTTCTAACATTTTATTTTATGGGACTACAAAATAGCTCTAAAAAGAATCAAAAAGTGAGTTTAAAATAGCCAAAAATGAGGTCTAAAAAATTAAAAGAGAGTCTAAAAAATACATTATGTCAAAACCGGTTACCGGTTATTGGTAACAGCAACCGGCCTACCGGTTGCAGTTGTTAAACACAGAACAACCGAGGACCTCGGTTACGGTTGCGATTTATAGAGAATAATTGCAACTGCAACCGATTTTACACCCCTACGTGCCACGCACGTAACTTTGATTTCAGTCCAAAATAACAGAAAATATGAACGGAGGGTCTTATTTGCAAACGTGTAATAGATTAGGAGATCGATCGTCACTTTTTGAACATTTAAGGTTAAAACGCAAATGACTGAATACTTTGGAGAGCAAAGTGTATTTTACCCTATAATTTTTCTATAATAAATCGAATATAACAACATTATAAAATATTCTAAATTACTAATCTAAACTTCGCATACTAATTTGGGCATTATAACAACTTAATTCGTAAAAATTACCTTTCCGGACCCGAAGCACTAATCACCTAGCAGCACATCAGCAGATTCCTCTTTTTCTCTTATTTCTCTCTCCCACGGCTCCCTCTCTTTTTCTTTCCTCCTTTTTTTTTGGTGCCTTTTTCGTCCTCGAGGTACCCCAATCAGCATGTGGGACACTTCTCTCCCACATGCTGATGCAGTTTTTGTTGTTGTTGTTGTATATGTACCATCTGTGGAGGTGGGTATAACGTATTGTGTGTATATATATATGCTTTCGAGAGAGAGAGATAGGGTGGGCCGTGGGGAGAGTTGGGTTAGTCGCTTTCCAACTCTTCCCAGAGGTGGTGGCTGCGGGTGATCTTTCTTTACAAGGGCGGCCCTAGCTTTTGATTGGACTAAATTACAAGTCCACCCTCTGAAATGAATAAGGCCAACAACAAATGTAGGTTCTGAGATACGTGGGTTTTATAATGAATAAACTTTGGTACATAATCTATTTTTCCATAAAGTTTTATGTGATAGCGACCTCGAATTCTTTCTATGTGATAGCAGAGCAATATTCACTTTCTTGATGATTATTAATGAATATTGTCTGTTTTTTTCAAAAATATGTGTGTCTAAATACATGTGAGTTTTACATATTTTATTAAAAATGAATGTAAAAATCACATATCTTTTAAGCATTTGTAATTTAATAAATTGAGGGGTAAGAAATTCCATCAACCCAATTTTTTTTAAAAAAAAAATAAAGGCCCATTTGTTAACCCATTTTTGTGGTGTTTTTCGTTCACCTTTTTGTGGTGTTTTCGTTTCAAAAGTTTTTTTTCTTTTTTTTTTGGTGGGGGGTTTCAGAGTTTTCAACGTAGTCTTGATGACCTATTAACCTAACTTATAGCCTTTTCTTACCCAATGCAAAATTGTGATAAATGCTCACTTTTTTTTTTTTATTCTCCCGAAAAGATAACCTTTTTTTTTGTCAAAATGCATATTTATAAGAAAAAAAAAAAAATCGTATTTTAAGATGTATTTGTGTTTAAAATTATTTGTTATATATTTAAAAAAAAAAAAAAAACAAAAACTTAACAAAGATACCTACACTACATAATGCTCTTGCAAGCTGTAAGGGTTTCTGCGTCATTTGGTACCCCCCAGTGGCGTTTTACGGGGGCTGCGTAGGGGTGTGCGCCCCCCCTTAAAAAAAAAAAAAAAAAATTTAAGATACTACCGTCTACGTCCAATAAAAAAAGTAAAAGATTTTTTTTTTTTAAAGACACATCCGCCCCCCCTTTTCTTTGTTACGCCCCCCCTTTCACACAAGTCCCCGATCTCACCATCGAGACCTCAGACCTGGGCTCACCAGAAAGACCTCGAGCGCCTCCAACTCGAGGCCTCCTCTTCCGAATCCTCTGAATCCGACTGAGTCTCCGATCTTCTGGGTGGTATGGTCAATTTGGATCCACACATGCTTCTTCTTTTTTTCTTCTCTGATTTTAATGCTGATGATAATGGCGATGATGATACAATTTGGGCTTTGGTTTGAAGTACTGGGGTTGGGAAGGAACGGGGGCTTTGCAGCTCTCTGCCCTTTCTCTAGTTGTTCATATGATGGTATGTAGGTGAAAATGAAATAAAGGTTGTTTTGACTCTTACTGTTTAATTGGGATCTTTCCCTGAAGCTTTATTAATGCGTACTTACTGGTTATTTTTTGGATCTTTTGTCTTGAATTATGTTTCGTCAGTAAGTTACAATAAATTCCTAATTTTTTTTTTTTTCCAATATCAATGTTTGGATGAGGAATTGGGTTTAATTTTAGCTGCTTTTGGTATCTTTGTTGTTGAATTTGAAGACTTTGAGCTTGAATTACTTTAGTTTTATTTATGATTCTTTTTAAGTTGGACCTTTGCGAATAGTCTCGGCTTATGATTTCTATAACATGAGTTGTGCCAATGTTTGCATTCTGGTATGGCTGAACTTATGGTGATTGGAATTTTGATTGGGGCGAGTGGCAGAATAGAAATGAAATGATGAGTGAGATCCATTGGTCTTGTTTGGTGGATTTTTCGTATACTATATATATAATTGTTACTTGACACCCCTACTTTTGGAAAACCTGGGGCATCACTGGATTCACTCCTAATTGGGTTGATAAGGCACTGCTGCCAATAGTTTTTTACTCTTGCTCTTTTATCTGTTATTGAATGTGCCATAGGGTGTTCAAAGAGCTGATTTTGTTTGTGAAGCGAGCTTGTGCATACAGATAGTTTCAATTTATAGGAGTTTGTGTACATTATACACAATAACAAAGATAGTTTTAATTTATACACTCTCAACATACATATATGTTCTGTAACATGTAGGCCTAGTTTTTATTGTTATAATTTGAAGATTTTGAAATATTTGGCACCCCATATCCTTATTCACATTCAACTCTTGTATGTGTGCTGAAATCCTAGTATAAAACTCAATGTTGAAATAATCACAAAATTTTATTATATGCTGTTAGCTGTATGTGTATACATTTTTTTTAACTTTTTAATCATTATAGTAGCAGTTGGAATTAATAGTGCTACTCTTTATTGTTTTGTTGCAATGAATTTATGGTTAATGGGTATTGTTTTATCCTTGTTGCCATCTTGAGCATGCATTCGAGGTTTAAAACTGTTTTTGTTTGGATCCATTTTGGATATTTGGGGCCAGAAACATGGGTACATTATTTGGGGCCAAAAATAGTATATAAGAAGAACAAAAAAAAAAAATTACTATTATATTATATTATTTTAGTTCCACCCCTCCTTAGATGCATTCCTGGCTTACCACTGGGACCCCCAATCCTTACAAACGGAAGTGGCACCTTGGTAGTATTTGGGGACAAAAAGGTCCATATGGCAGAACTGCTCCCAAAAAGATTGGCAAATGGACGATCAAGTTGCGGGAGAAGCGTACGCCCCATGATGAGATAAGGATTTAATTCACGCAGTTGATTATGGTTCCGATCACAAAGACAAATTGGACCAAGTCCCTTTCCACATTTCAATTACTTTTTTAAGATTTTCGTCCATTTTTTATCCTCTACTTAGCCGCCCCTTACTCTTCCATGCCCCGCCAAATCAATTTTGTATTTGTAATTTGTTTTAAGTCATGCTAGCAATAGCTTTATTATTCTCCCACTATTTCATTTTGATGAGGTAATTCCAATGATTTTTTTTTTTCCCTAGTAATTCCAAAGAACCACACTTTTATTTCAACCTCACCCTTTTTTTTATCAAAAAAAAACCCTTATTTCATCCTGTTGGCATGCCAGTGCCAATTAGTCTATGTATTTTTTTTTAGTAAGGGTTGATCGGTATTGACACATCAACAGAGTGTGGTATTGGTGAAATAAAAATGTGATTTTTCGAATTAGTCGTTCTTTTAACAAGAGCTGATTAACAATATCACATCAAGGTAGGATAACGATTTAATAAAAATGCGATTTTTAGCATTACTCTTGTTTTTATTTTTTTAGAAGTAAAATAAGCTACAACCTTATTTGTATAATGAGTAAGAATGTTGTTAGAAACATAATACTATAGTTTTTACTTTAAATTTTTTAACTAAATGATGTGATAGTCCATAATTGATAAAAATAATTAAGCAAAAAATACTACTTGTCAATTTAATTAATTAGTGACTGACTTAACAACCATACACTTTTAATTATTTTACCAATTATGGACAACCACATCAGTTTATATAGAAATTGTAGTAACTCCAAGTATTTTCCAATGAGTAGTAATACTACACCTACAATGGTTTTATAATTTGTACACACGTATCAGCATGTAATTAGAACTATGTCGGCCACTAATTTATTTATTTTTTTTAGTACCATCCAATCATATATTGACTTATATCAAAAAATTATACGTCTAACATTTTGCTGATATAATAACAACTTTTTTCTTTGAGTAATGTTACATAACATTTTTTCTTATAAATTGACTTATCAATCTATACGACACTGTACCAGGGTAATCGCTAAATTAACGATTGGAATTTCTCTATCTACACATGAACATTACCCTCCTCTTCTTTAACGTGAGCCCCTTTTCTGGTCCAAGCACTGGGCGCCAAAACTCGACCCTTGGGCACGTGATACAACGTGCTTGATTCATGCCAGTGGGTCTCCGGTCCGGGGCTGGCCCACTCACACCTGACTTCGTGCATGAGAGTTTTTATTTTTTATTTTTTTGTTGGTATGAATTAAGTAGTGCTCATAACTTTAGATATTCCCTGGCTTCCAACATTTTCAAAACACTTGTCTTTTTTAGTGTCGTTTCCTTCAAACTTCACCTACTTCTTTCATCTAAATAAAGATTGATTAATTGTTTTTGGTCACTAAATAACTGCTTGGTATGTATCACCAACTTCCTTCCAGTTGACATTTAAACATTTGTGAGAAATCTTCCACTTGACATTTTAAAAACCCAAAACAATGGCCCAAATTGCAAAAAAAATAAATTATATATTATTTGATGTATATCGTTTGCGAATATGATTTTGATTCTTGATTTAATTAATCTTAATAATTAAATATGTAAGATGATATATATATCTATGCAAGAGGTGTATAATTAATACTATTTTAAAACTAATTCAAAGTCTTCTAATTACCAAGCCTTAAATAATCATACTACTTGCCCACATGCCTCGGGATTAATACCAATATTTTTTTTAGTCTCTTTTTAACCTATAATTTATTTTTCTTTTCTTCAAGGGGGGCCATTATATATATCCATTAATCATTATCAAGGGTCTGGCCTGCATCCTGTATGCCGGTGACACAATATGATAGTAATATACATCTTAGCACGGCATTGTGACAAGCAGAGTCAATAAACACAATAATTCACACAATAAGAATTATAGGGAAAAGAAAAAAAAAAAAAAAAAAACCAATCTATCAAGTGCTCCTTATTGATAAAATTAAAGAATACCAACAACTGAGGGTCAATGTCGTTCTTATTGTCCTTAAATAAAAGTTAGATACACAGCTCTTAAAGAAAATTACAAAACTAGTCTTAATGAAATTAAAATAAAAAAAATATTTAAAAGAAGCTGTTATTAGTGCTTTAACATCAGTGTTATACACTTCTATTAATGTGATGTTAATGTTACTATCTGAACTACTAATGTTTAGGTACAAGATAATATGTTAACAAGCTAATTGATCCTATTATTTATTGCACGGGGTATAATTAACTATATGGCATATTAAGTAGTGATTAGTATTGATTATATATAAATAATCCTTTTAAGTTTGTAAATTAATACTTAAAAACATAATGTGAATTATAATAGAATATAAAATTGTAAAATGATACATTTATTAATTTTGGAGGAGGTAGAACACTAAGAATATAAAGAAGAGAATAATATAAAATATAAAAGAAGGGAATAATAGCATAAGTAAAGAGAAGAAAAGAAGCTCAAGAAATTTGGAATGGTTCAGCTTTTGAGGTCTGCGTCTAACTCTTATAAGGACCTTTAGGACAACATTTTATTGTATCGAATTGTCTATAATGGACAAAAATTAGTTATAACTCGGTTTGTAGCTATTGGCTACAAATCGGTCTAATAAAATGACAAATGTTTTTAAACATGTGTTTCTCACATGTGAGTTTTAATAAATTTTAACGGTGTTAATTCCGTTAACTCTCATTCTCTTTCTAATATTTCTTCTTCTTCTAACCTAATATTACTCTCTCAAATCAGTCGTATTGATATATATGAACAATTTTTTTCCCCCCTTTCCTTTAGGGAATCTCAAAAATTGAAATACTTGAAACATAAAATGAAAATCTTCTTTTTTCTTCTGCATTATGAGCACCGCCATGCCACAAACCAACCAGTTGTTTTCAAGTAGATTTTCATTTTCAATTTTATTTTTATTGTTCAATTTTCAATTTCAAATTAAGAAGAAAAAAGAAGACTTTTATTTTTATTTTATTGTTCAATTTTTATTACGGCAGCGCTCATAATGCAAAAGAAGAAACAATATTTTCATTTATATAGTTTTCAAGTATTTAAATTTTTTGAGATTCCCTAAAAAAAGGGAAAAAAAATTGTTAGAAGAATAAGAAACATTAGAAATTAAGAGAATGAGAGTTAACGGAGTTAACACCGTTAAAGTTCATTAAAACTCACATGTGAGAGGCACATGTTTGGAGACACTTGTCATTTTATTAGACCGATTTGTAGTCAATGCCTACAAATCAGGTTGTAGCTAATTTATGTCCGTCTATAATTGTATTACATTGGATGGGATTTATAAAGAAACTAATGTGTGGTAAACAAGGCAAGGTAGACAAAATAAGGTAGGAAATTGATGACCAACCTAAAAAAAAAAAAAGCCCCAAATCAAAGGTTAATACGAAAATTATTCTAACTGATAAGATGATAAGCAACGTGGGAATCATTTCAGTTTCATAAGACAAGAACATAGGGGAAACTCAAAAGACGTGCATCTTTGAATCATATGCTAAACTTTCTCAGGATTGTGATTGGCATGTGTCATTTTCATATAAAGGAAAATTAATTAAGTGGTAAATCAGTAAGGAAATTGCTAATGTCCTAGAGAAAAGCAAATAGACAGGTTGAGTACCTTTGTCTTTTACCTATTCATCAAATCCAAGTATAGTACACAATTCATGATAGGGAGATAAACGGTCAAGAATTTTTATCAAGATTATATTAATATACATATTTGAACATTATTTTAACCTAAAAACCTAAGCTAATAGGTTTAGATCCATTTAAGTATATTAAGTACTCTTTTTCTTTTATAATTTCTCAATATGGGACACAACACTCACAAGTTACTCATAATAATCTCTCATTCACTTATGAGTCTCTCCATATTAGCCAAACTCTCCCTCGCTTGTGAGTCTTTTTATATTTTCAAGAGTATCACGCGTACAAGAGTTGCTCAAGAGTAGTCATAGAACACAACTTCAAACCAAATGCATCCAGACACTCATCCCAGGAAATAAACCATGGATCTGATACGAGTTGTTAAGGAGATAAACAGTCAGGAATTTTTATTAAGAGTACATTAATATGCATATTTGAACACCACTCTAGCCCAAAAGCCTAAGCTAATAGGCTTGAGTCCACTTATATATATTAATTATTATTTTCTTTTATAATATCTTAATGTAAGATACAATACTCACAAGTTACTTACAACAATTCAATGCATTAAACAGGAAAGCGTGTGTATATATATATATATATATGGCTGCATGGCTTTATAAGAAATTTAAGAAATTCAAAGGTTAATTAAAGAGAGTAGAATATGTATGCTGATGCTGCACAACCAGTGTGTGTACCCTGTCCCTATGAATTGACAGATATTATGTTTTTGGATAAAAGAACCTGAACAGATGTATTCATTGTCAGTTGTGGCTAAGAAAATAAAACAGGTCAACGACTCAACTGCAAAATATAGATGTAGCCCCCCTTCCCTAGATGTTTTTATGGATCTAATTGTTAAAGTATTAACTATTTTGTTTCTTATTCAGTGTCTGATTACTTTTTAAAACCCAAATAACTATTTGTCAAAACTCCAAATTATGGAGACCAGTTTTGCAGTTATCCTTTGTTGTTGTTTTTTTTTTTTTTTCTACTCAAATGGGGGAAAAGGTTACATTGTTGTTGTTGGTGGTGGTTAACAGTTTTTCCTCTAATTTTTGGTAGTATGTTGTTATGATCATAAATGTTCTATATGATTTAAGTACAATCTTAATGATGTGTATAAAAATTTTTGAACACATTCTATTTGCAAGCCGATTTTTAAAAGTGAGTTATACTTGATGCTTATTTCATTTGATATCAGATCCAACAACTACGTCGAGTATAAAATCAAATGAGTTGCGACTTTGTGTCGAGTTACAGAGGAGTGACCTGTAAGCTAGATTAAAATGTTTTAGTATTATATATAAACATAATATTAAGTCACTGAGTATTGATAAATAAGTAGTGCTGTCAAAAGAGAAATAGTTACCATCATGTCAGTGTTTTACATGGTTTAAGTACAATCTTAATCATGTATATAAACTGTTAAACATTATCCCTTTGTAAACCAGTTTTTAAGGGTGAAACCTGAGATTTGCATCATCTGTTTTTACTTTCGTTTGGTTGCTACCTTTTTGGGAAAAACGAGTGAAAGAACTAATTCACTAGGGGTGAAAAGGCGGTTGCGGTTAGCGGTTATTGGCTATAACCGCAACCGTAACCGCCTTAGACGGTTACTCTAAAATACTAACCGCCTCCGCACCGCCTAAGGCGGTTAGCGGTTATTAAACCTATAACCGCTCCGCTATAACCGCTTTTGATAAATTGGGCTTTTTGGGCCTATTTTGAGTTTTGGGCCTGTTTTTTGGGCTCCTTTGGCGCACTTTTTTTTTTGCCAGGCTTTTTTACCTGATAAGCTCATGTAAAAAAAAATAAAAATAAAATAACAATTAATAATACAATCAAAACCAATAACCCATACTTCAATCCGAAGGCTACTGAATACAATCAAGGCTTGAATACAACAGAATACATCAAAGATGTAAAACAAATGAATACAATCAATACCAAATTACAACAATCTATTACACAAATAATTGGTGCTCCCTGATTTTAATGAGATTTGGAGCAAGTGAATCATATAGTGGCGGTAGTAGAAGCAGAATCAGAGCGAAAATCACGGAAATCATGAAGTGAACGGGGAAGCTTCTCAAACCCAACTTGATGACAACCGACCATCTTCATGTCGTAGTGGTGGCTGGGCAGGAAGTTTCGGTGGTGGGTAGTAAGAGCTTTGGCAGCGGTTGTGGGATGGTCGGCAAATGGGACCTACAGTTCATGAGCTGCCTGAGATCGGGCATGCCATATTAATCCTCCATTTCTATGGGGTTTGAAATATGAGAAAAACCCCCAAATCTCAAACCCTAACCCTAAAAACGAAATCTGCCATATTAATCCTCCGTTTCCATGGGGTTTGAAATATGAGAAAAACCCCCAAATCTCAAACCCTAACCCTAAAAACGAAATCAATAGTAGATTTGGGTGAAGAGTTTACTTGCCTCGCATAAATCTCAAGGAGAAGCTCGGATCTTTGAAGATTTGCAAAGTTTAGAGTGGTTTGGTGGATACGAAAGCAGTGTTGTGGAAGTTATTCTTCGATTGAGAGAACCCATGAAAGATCAGAGCAAGTCGTGATCTTGCTTCATCTGCCTCCTAGATGAGAGGATTTTTTTCCAAGATCTGAGCAAGCTCCTTCTTGCTGTCATGAATTTGTTGAAGAGTATCCCTGGAAGACGAACAACGCAGAGGGGAGACGAAGTTGTGCAGTGCAACTGAAAGAGAGAGAATGTGAAAAAATGATAAGAGAAGAAACTGGCGTGAGTTAACTTAGGCTGAGACCCTAAGTGAAATGACGTCGTTTCATTTGAGTAAAAATATATATATATATATATATATATATATAATATATATATATATAATATATATATATATATATATATATATTAAAAAGCGGTTAGCGGTTATAACCACTAACCGCCCTGCCTAAGGCGGTTAGCGGTTTTTTTTCAACCGCCTTCAAGGCGGTTATGTGTTTAGCGGTTTTAGGCGGTTAGCGGTTGCGGGGCGGTTGTCTTTTCAGCCCTACTAATTCTCCTCTTGCTAGACTTTGGTGCCCAGCAAGGTGCAATTTATTATTAATTTTTTTAATGCAAGTTGTGCTAGAGCCTGCATGGCCTACAGCTAGACACGAAATGTGCATTCATTTTATTGTTAGTATTAGTATTATTGTTTTAGGCTTAAGATTATTGTTTTATTACTCTAATTATCTCAATTTCTTCTGGACTTTCAATGGCCATGAAATTTCACGAGAAAGTAGACTTTCTTGAGATGAACGTTTTGAAAGTAGATAATTTTTTCATCGAAGAATTCACCCAAATTGACCTTCAATTTCTGAGTCGCACTCTTTTGACATGGAATGGTAATAATAAAATTAATAATAATTTTTATTATCATTTAAATCACACCTTTATATTCTTTTATGAGATCCAAATTTTTTGAGTGTCACATCCTTCCACCAGTCCCCAAGATCTGCCTTTATCCAATTAATAATTTCTAATTTCAAGAAATGTAATTATGACCTTCAAATATTTATTTCAATAAAGATTATCTCACTTTCTTTAGATCATTCAAAATTATCATTAAATAACCCCAAACATTCTTATTCGGTCTTAATTTTTCAAATTAAGACTTTTATTCAAGAGTTAAAATTTGGGGTGTTACAAAACCAAACTAATGTTAGATTTATTTAATATAAATAAATAAAATTTTTGGATATTTCAAATAATTATGAATTATATTTACTTTAAAGATTTGGTGGTTACAAAAGATATTAAATATGTTATTTAAGGTTTTGTGGTTATAAAAGAATTAATATGATATTATAGTATCCATTAAAATTGGTTTTGGTGGTTACATTTTATGACCATTGGATCAAATGATTTTGGATAATTGGATGTGTCGAAAAATCATTATAAATATGACCCTATAGTCATATGCAAAGTACACACAAGCATATAATTTCTTTTTTGTTTTTTACAAATTTCTTTTGTGCAAAATCTCTCCATAAGGGTGTTTCTTGTTATTCTAGNTAATTATGAATTATATTTACTTTAAAGATTTGGTGGTTACAAAAGATATTAAATATGTTATTTAAGGTTTTGTGGTTATAAAAGAATTAATATGATATTATAGTATCCATTAAAATTGGTTTTGGTGGTTACATTTTATGACCATTGGATCAAATGATTTTGGATAATTGGATGTGTCGAAAAATCATTATAAATATGACCCTATAGTCATATGCAAAGTACACACAAGCATATAATTTCTTTTTTGTTTTTTACAAATTTCTTTTGTGCAAAATCTCTCCATAAGGGTGTTTCTTGTTATTCTAGAAAGTGCTATTCTAGAGTAGCATTTGGGCTTCATTGTATCCTGGGAACTATTTTGTCAAATCCCTTAGCACTTAGAAAATGGACAAAATACGTTCTAAAGATATTATTATTATTGTGATCAAGCCTTGAAGTCCTAATTATTGTATTGCTTATTTTATTGCCTTCATATTTCCCTATTTTTTCATTATATTTATCCAACAGTTTAGAACGTATTTTAATATATGGAGGCATTGTCATCATTTAGAATGATGAATTAATTAGACTTCTTCTTGATCTCCTTGACAGCCAAAAGAATATTTTGTTCATTGATTTTTATTTTATATATATGCTTTAGGACAATAATTTTTGCTAATTAAGTTTTCTTGTTTTTAACAAATATCTCTTCATTTTTCCTCTTAGTCGATCTTTTACATTAAAATAGAGGAGAAGATGTGAAAGCCACACAAAAGACATTGTTTGGCATATAGCTGAGAGAGGCACAGAAAAAAGAGAATTTTCTCAGAAAACATAATTGGCCAAGAAAGTTGAAGCGGAACACCCAAATATATCAAACATGCTCATATTCTCGAGTATGCGGAGGTATGATGATTCAAACATTTGTTTATTTTTTGAATAATACTACAACCATTGAGCAATAGAATTGGTTTTAGTATGTATTTCCTCATTGTTTAATTATATCATAAAAATGAATATAATTGAAAGTGGCTATGTGAATAAATTTTTTGAGTAATTATTCCATGTAATTACATGCATAATATTGATGGCATTGTTTAAAATTATTGGATTTTCTTTTGTGCTTAAATCCAATATATATATTTTAATTGTTTTCTAAGAAATTTTAAAATATGCCATTTATAATTTTTTTGAAGATGCATGTTATAATGTTTATAATTCTTTATGAGACATGACCTTAGTATGATTGCACATGAGGCACATATATCTATTTTTATTATGGAATCATGTGATCATGATAAGCTAAGCATTAAGGTCATATTGTGAAGATGATTTTTTTGTAAAATGTGTTTACAAATTAATGGAATAAATTCTCATTACACCTAAACAAAATGACTTGGACTTTCTAAATCTTTGAAGAGATTGAAAGTGTGGGGGTCTCTAACTTATATTGGAATATTGGTTCTTAAAAGACCAAGATTTAATTCTAAAAATTGTTATATATGTTTTATTGGTTATTCTTGTAATAACATGAAATGATATATTTAAATTGTTGGGTGGTGAGAAAATTGAGGATATTATTTGTACTCCTAGTAATTTGATAATGATGTTTATATTATCATTTATTGGTATGGAGTAACCCTCAATGAATAGAAGATACTAAAAAAAACTTTCTTCTAATTAAGACATGAATAATATGGAAGAAGCTGATGTGATCCTACGGATCATGATTGTGAGGATAATCTATGGTTTACCCTTGACACAATCTCATTACATTGAGAAAGTGATCAAGAAGTATGGTCATGAAGACCAAAAGCCAGTCTCAACTCCATATGATACAAGTCATTGGAAGGTGTAAATCACAACTAGAGTATGCTAGTGTGATTAGGAGACTAATATATGTTATACATTGCATTAGAATTGATATAGCATTTGCTATTGGCATGGTAAGTAGATTTATTAAAAATCCAAGTAAAGAACACTGGGATGATATCCCCAGAGTTCTAAGATACCTGATGAAAACTATGAATTATGGTCTACATTATCAAAGAGAACCTGTTGTATTAGAATGATACAACGATGCAAGTTGTAGAATCTAATTCTAAGTCTACAAGAGGATATATCTTTACATTAGAAGGGGTTGTGATCTCATGGGGATCAAAGAAGCAAACATGTATAACTCATTCCACCCTGGAATCTGATTTTGTTGCTTTAGCAGCTGCATGTAAACACTACGAAAAAACCGGTGTTTATAGTCTTTTTTTTTTTTTAGAGTCGGTTTCATAAACGACTCTAAAATATCATTTTGTGGTCCCTTTTTTTAAAGCGACTGAAATATAAAAAATTGGAGTCGTTTTTATAAAACTGACTGCAAATTAACAACATTATGGTCGGTTTATGAAAAACGTCTATATTTAAATAGTTTTAGAGTCTATTTTTTAAAAACCGACTACAAAAAAAAAAAAAAAAAAAAAAAAAAAAAACATTTATGTCGGTTTTGCAAAACCGAGTACAGACTAACAAAATTTGAGTCGGTTCTACAAAACTGACTACAAAAAAGAAAAAATTTGTGGTCGCTTCTAAGGTAAGCGACATCATAAAATTTTTTTGCTGTCGCTTGGGAAAAATGGACATGCAAAATGATAGATTTTTGAGTCACTTTTGTCAGAAACCGACTTAAATCTAAAAAGTAGCGGGCTTCTCAAAAAAAATGAAATTTTTCCCTCCATGCTCTAAGTAGCCGGACATCTCTAAAGATAGAGATAACTCTATCTCATTCCCATCAGACCACTGCGTGACCACTCTCCCTGCTGCTCACGACCCCTTCCGGCCGGCCAGATACACTCTCGTCTTCCTGCTCGTTCTCTCCGTCTCGTTCCCTCTCTATGGTCCATCCGGTCGCGCGCTGCACGACCCACCCCGTTTGGGGGTGATGGCGCGACCGCAAATGGTTTTTGGCGTGGCGACCAACCCGAACCTTCGGGGTGGGCTCGCGCGCCCACCTCTCCGAAACATCTAGTCGCCTTCTCTCTCTTCTATGCGGCTGTGTCCTCTGATCCCAGCCCTCAAATGGTGTTTTGTGTGTTGGTTTCGTTCCACGTCTCTGTTCAATTTTACACTTTCCTCTCTTCCCACTTCCGTCTCTCCTCCTCTCGTCTCTCTCTCTATCTCTCTGCTCCTGTCTGGGGTGGCGACCCACCCAAATGGTGTTTGGGGGTGGGTCGGCCACCCCCAAATGGTGTTTGGGGGTGGGTCGGCACCCCCAAATGGTGTTTGGGTGTGGGCTGGCCACCCCAAATGCTGTTTGGGGTGGCTCTCCACCCCAAACAGCCCCAACTCTCTCTCTCTCTCTCTCTCTCCACCCCCAAACAACCCCCAATCTCTCTCTCTCTCTCTCCACCCCCAAAGGTTGTTTATGTCACATCATACATCGCCGCATATGAAGTGGCACGCTCAAGGTCGTACAAAAGATGGTGTTCTGAGACATCCGGGCGATGGAGAAGCATGGAAGGCATTCGATGAACGTTACCCAAACTTCGCATCCGACGCACGCAATGTCAAGCTAGGGTTAGCGTCAGATGGCTTTAATCCTTATGGGAACATGAGCTCTAGTCATAGTATTTGGCCGTGATGTTAGTAGTGTACAATTTGCCTCCCTGGATGTGCATGAAACAACCGTATTTTATATTAAGCTTGATTATCCCTGGTCCTAGTTCACCAGGACAGAATATTGACATGTATCTAGAGCCCCTGGTAAGTGAGTTGAAAGAACTATGGGATGTTGGCATACAAACTTTTGATGTATGTTCGAAAAATACTTTCACAATGCGTTCGGCCTTGATGTGGACGATAAATGACTTTCCAGCATACAGTGATTTGTCTGGATGGAGTACCAAAGGGAAAAAGGCATGTCCTTGTTGTATGCACTCAACAAAATCTTTATGGTTAACTTACGGTGGAAAATATTGCTTTATGGGACATAGGCGATGGTTGCCTCCAGAACATAAGTGGAGAAAGAACAAGAGACATTTCGACGGTACGCAAGAATTCGATGGTCCGCCTGGTGTCCCGGATGCCGATGAGATCATGAGACAATTAGAAGAAGTGAAGAGACGAAAAATTATGGGAGCGGCGGCACCGGCCAAAGAGGAAGTAAGCTGGAAAAGAGAAAGTGTATTCTTCACATTGCCTTACTGGAAGTATCATTTGTTACGTCACAACATTGATGTGATGCACACGGAGAAAAATGTTGTTGATAACATAATTGGCACACTGTTGGGCATGACAAGCAAGACTAAAGACAACCTCAAAGCACGTCAAGACTTACTCAATTTGGGTTTGAGACCAGAACTTCATCCGTTTACTGCGAACAACAACAAAACCTATATGCACGCAGCTTGTTTCACGATGACGAAAAAAGAGAAAACTGACTTCTTGAAGGTGTTACATGATGTGAGAGTGCCAGATGGATATTCTTCAAATGTGTCCCATTGTGTAAAGCTTAAAGAGTATACTATTGGGGGTTTGAAAAGTCATGACAACCACATACTCATGCCAATTGCACTCCGAGGATCATTGACGGACCCGGTTGTGAGACCTTTAATAGAGCTCTCTGGATTTTTCAGGGAGATATGGTCCAAAACACTGAGGGTGGAAGATCTGGATCGTCTAGAGAATCGAATACCCATTATATTGTGTCAATTGGAACAAATATTCCCTCCCGATTTTTTCACAATTATGATATACGTAGTCATACATTTAGTACGTGAATGTAAGCTAGGTGGACCGGTACACTACAGGTGGATGTATCCTGTTGAGAGGTACTATGAAAATAACGTTGCAAATTTAATAGACGTATTAATCTTATTCTACTGTTATGGTCCTAATGCTCTTTAATTTAGGTGCCTTGGTCGATACAAAAATTTGGTTCGGAATAACGCTGCACCAGAAGGGTCAATCGCAGAGGGTTACATTGTAGATGAGTTATTGACGTTTTGTTCGCGCTACTTAGTTAACGCGCCAACGGTCCACAATAGGCTCCCAAGAAACCAAGATGCACCGAGAGGGGGGAAAACACCGATAAAGCTTGATAGGATCACAATGATTCAGGCACACCGCTATATTTTATTCAACTCTGACGATTTCCTCCCATTGCGCAAGTGAGTTGCTTTACTAATTACGTCTCGTCCGGTTATACCTACTCATGTAACGTTTATTCTTTATTACATATAGCATGCACTTGGATTCTCTAAGGGAAACAAACAAAATGGAACATAGATCGGAGACGCTGTTGCGGAAGGACCACAGGGATCGGTTTTGTGACTGGTACCAGGCCCAAGTAAGAATACTGTTCTTATTAACAATTAAAGGCTACTAAATTTCGATTTAAATAATTTTCTGAATACGTTGTTTAAATCACAGGTCAATAGTTTGGATGAGACACGTAGAAACGAATTGGGTGATAAACTTGTATGCCATGCAAAAGGGTCAATGCAGTGTGCGGTAGAATATAAATGGTATGTGGTTAATGGAACGTTGTTTTGTGTCACGGAATGCGACATAACAAAGAAAACTCAAAACAATGGGGTATGCGTGACCACTGTAGACGGCCCCACGTACTACAGTAAGCTAACCCGCATAATCGAGGTTACTTATTACGACGAAACTCGGTACGTGCTATTCAAGTGTGACTGGGCGGACATTAAACCGAACAAGGGATACAAAAAAGACAGCTACGGATTTGAACTAGTGAATTTCACCAACTTAATACACACGGGTGAACAAATTACCGATGATCCGTTCGTATTATCTTCTCAAGTATTACAAGTATTTTATGTCGATGACAGCCATCCAAATTGGGCTGTCGTAGTGAAGACAAAATCTAGACACGTGTTTGACGTTGGTGAAGGTGAAGGTCACTACGATGTGCGAGATGACACTTATCATGAGCACGAGCCTTTCAACATTCACGTTGCAGGGGATGATGACATTCAATGTGCACGTACTGAGCTCCCGGCCACACAAGTTATATAATTACCGTCCGTACATGTTTCTGTAAAACTTGTTCAAACATAGGGTAAAACAATTACATTTGGTATCCTTCTTTTCAAAATTTTAAGTGTATTTGTTGATAAGCTTTACTGTATGTATTGCATATTTTATTGGATATGATAATTTTATATGTTATTGCAGGTAGACATGGCCCCACAAGCAAAGAAGAGGACAAAGGTACTAGCTTCAAAACAAAAAAAAACCGTACCGATTGCAAGGGTCGCTTCGGATGATGAGACACAAGATTCAGCAGGGACACATAATGACACTTAGGACGTTATTGGTACGTGTCCGACTCCCATGCCTCAAGTATCCCAGCCGCCAGCGAATATGGGGCAGCATGTTCCATCTTCCTCCAGCCCTAGGCCAGCAGGGGGTGGTGGCAGTCGTGCACCGAGTACATCAGCATCTGTGCCCTCATATAGTACTAGCACACAGAATCCGACCCCACTACAGGTGTGCGGCCATGGGCAAGTCCGCATTATTGGTATGAAATACGTTTTATTGTATAATTAACTCATGTAAGTTTATAAACTGTGAAGTAACTGTACTGTATGATATGTATCTTTTATTGCAGATGCTCAGGGGATTGTTACTGTTATGACTATGGGTAGTCCAAACGAAGTATGGCAACTGCCGGAGGGAGAGAAGGTAGTAATTGAATTCAACAACCAGTTCCAGCCGATTGGACCAGGCAGCGAGAAATTCCGCAGGATTGCAAGTAATCCGATAAAGAATGGAAAGTTTGTAGACTTTTGCACCAAACATTGGAGAAAAGTCCCAAAACAGAATAAGGAAGATATTTGGGCAGCACTAATGGTATGGAGCACTTACTAGCATATGAATGTATTTTTTTGGTTTTCTAGCCTTATCCTTGTCATTTATATTATGAGATTCCATCTTGTGTGTAGAGAAAGTTCCATGTTGGTACCGCTCATCCAATCGAGGAAATTAAAAGGGTAGTTTTTATGGATTTCAGCCATAAAAGAAAATCAACCAAGTACCTTATCAAGCGTTCTATGAAGGTGAAGGAAAATCCAAATCAAACAGTAGAGGATTTGGTGAACAAAGCGTCCATGTACAATAAAGAAGACATGGAATGCCTCGCAACAAGGTGGTTGTCAATAGATGATAAGGTGACACTCATACTTTATCTTTTCTTACATTTTAATTTCTGATTTAGATGGTGTCAATTATCTGTAGACAGTCATTCTAACCTGGTTTGTTTTGTTCTTTATGACTATCAATTGTAAATCATTTGTAGGAAATGGCGGATAAGAACAGGGAAAGAAAACGCAAACAAAAGTTTCCTACAACATTGGGGTCGAAGAGCTACGCTCGTCTAGCCAAAGAGAGGGTACGCGTTACTCACCCAATCATTCAATAAGGACTTAGTCTACGTTAAGGCTTACGATGTATGTTACGTATATTATATTAATGATCTTGAATGCAGGAGCTCGAAAAAGGTTCTGGCGTTGGAAGAAGCGAGCTATTCCCCATTGCACATACGAAGAAGGATGGGACCCCAGTGAATGAGGAGGCTAGGGAAGCTATTGTAAGTATAAGTGTTCTAGTTCGAGTTGTGAGTACGGTTCTTCGATCTTTACATATTAAGTTATTGTATTTGTACAGTTGAAGATGACGGAGCTAATGGCAACACAACCATCAACTCCTAGTATAAGTTCAAAGGGGTCCATTCATTGGGCATCAAACGATGTGTACGCACAAGTAATGGGCAAAGAATGTTCGGGCCGTGTTCGTGGAGTAGGGCTTGGGCCTACGCCAGGTAAATAAATTTTCCACACTTAAGCAACATGAAACTATCATGATTATGTTGTTTATCTTCTTTCTGAATGAACTAAATCATTTATGTCGGTTTTTTTGAGCATTCCTTTTTACTAGATAGATCACTTCTAATAATCCCATGGAAATGACTTTTATCCCTCTGTTTTTTAAACTAAAAGAAAACGGTTTGCTTCAAGTATTAACTGAATGTGTCATTAAGCTTATTTAGAGTTCCCCCTCCCCCCATTTTAAGTCAAAAGAGATATAGTTTAGTTCTAAAGGCGTGTTATTCATAATAAGCCCCATAGATCGAAACCCTCCAATTGGATTAGGTAGGCAAGAAAGTGTAGGATTACACGACTTCTAATATTAGAAACTCCACGACCCCATGCCGGCTATGTTTCACATAAACTGTTTGTTGACTTTACTTTTTAGCTTAGGTTTTTCATGATGGTCACCCATGTGGTTCACTATTACTAATAAACGCTTAAAAAGAAAAAAACAAAGATTAGTGTGTTTCTTCTTTTTTTTATAAGTAATCGATACATATCGTCAAAAGCGTGTGTTTCTTAAAATGTAAATGACTTAAGATATGCTGTTGAATACTTAGTTTTGATTGGGATTGGTTTTTATCTTGATGGGTTGTTCTACTTATGATCGAATGGTTGTAGATTTAACTCACTCATTTCGACAACAGGTAAATCCACATATGTACCGGCCATGCCATCTAGCCAGCCATCTACTGAAAAGGAACGTGAACTTCAACTTCTTGTTGTTCAATTGCAAGAGAAAAATGGCAAATCTGGAATCAAAACATCAAAAGGAGCTAGATCACTTCCGAACAATGCTCCAAGTATTGATGAAATCAAGCCCGAATGGAGTGGAAGCAAATGCTGAAGACCCGTCATCCCCCCTAGTACAACCAAGATCGTCTGTAGGTAGTCGACTTGGTGATGTTTAAGAAACATATATAACCGATATCATCTTAGATACACTTAACGTTTAAGAAACACTAATTTTGAACTTTAACTTATATGTTGTGTATTATTTTAGTATGAACATGTAATGTTAAGGGTATGTAATGGATGTAAGTGTAGGTGGTATTTTGAAGTAATTATAAGGGTATGTAATGGATGTAAGTGTAGGTGGTATTTTGATGTAATTATAAGGGTATGTGTAATGGATGTAAGTGTTTGGATTATTGTTTTTGAATGGTTAGTGGTTTTAATATGAATTTGGTTGGTTGTTGGTATATGATAATCTGTATGTTGGTTGAATTTGGGATATGTTGTAAACAGGGCTAATAGGAATAATTATGGATGGACACATACTGAAACAGACCTCAATTGTGGTCGGTTTCATCTCTAAAGGGACTACAATTGTAGTCCCTTTATTCAAAAGCGACTACAATTGAGGTCGGTTTTAAAGCGACCAAGATTGTAGTCGCTTTTATAAAACGACTACAATTGTGGTCTGTTTTGAAACAGACCACAACTGTGGTCTGTTTTAAAAGAGACTACAAATGTTGTCTCTTTTAAAAAATGACTAAATCTGTCGTCCGTTTCCAAACAGACCACGTATGTGATCGGTTTCGAAAGAGACGACAATTATGATCGGTTTTAATAAAACCGTCTATAATTTTTTATAGTCGGTTACCTGAAACCGACCCGCAAATGTTGTGATCGGTTTTTTAGAAAGCGGCCCTAATTAAAGTCTTTTTTGCAAAACCGACCCTAATTAAGGTCCCTTTTGGCGAAAAGCGACCTTAATATAAATTCTTGACCGCACATACAGGTCCCTTTTTCAAACCGACCCAAAAAATGATTTAGAGTCGCTTTTAGGCTAGTTAGAGTCGTTTTTTAAACGACTCTAAAAGGCTTTTTTTTCGTAGTGAAACAAGCGAAATGGCTTATAAATTTGTTGGTAGACGTACCACTTTGGACAAAGCCATTTTCCGTTGTGACAATTTATTGTAATAGTGAATCAACCTTGCGAGTAGCAACAAGCAAGACGTGCAACAATAAATCAAGGCATATTAGCCTAAGGCACAATTTTGTGCATGAATTACTCAATGATGGAGTAATCACAGTTGAATATATAAATCAATCCCAAAATTATGCGGATCCGCTAATAAAGGGCATTGCAAGGGAAATGATTTACAAAACATCTAAGGGAATGAGGTTAAGGTCTATAAAGTGAAATTACCTACGATGGGAACCCAACCTCGGTTTTGAAATATATGCGAGGTTCAATGGGTATTAACAAGTCGATAGAGTGATTATGATTAAAAACACTATAAATTTTAAAAGGACTTATATCCTTTTAAAACCTTAATTCCATATAGATGTATTATAGTGTTATAATGTTCTTGGAGATTAAAGGATGAGTTTAACTCTTAATAAAGTTCATAGACAAAATTGTCGAGATGAAACTCGATCACCTTAGATGAACTTACCTATGTGAGAGTGGAAGTGGGGCCGCTTCCTATGGTATTGACCATACCTAGAGCTCTCATGAAACTGGGATATTGCACAGGGCCATAAAAGTACGGGCAAAGAGAAACACCTGGAGAATCAGAAAATAAACGCGTGTAATATATCCGACTAGTCTAATAGGGTCATTAGTTCAAGATTCGTTCACTAATCGCCTTGACATAGTATTGATATATTTACACTAGGCGAAGGTTCAAGTCCAAAAGACACCTTCATTAAAGCGACTTATTTTCGTCAAAATGCACAAAAGTTTTTATTTTACTATTTTCAAAATTATTTGAAATAGTGGGGGATTGTTAGATTTATTTAATATAAATAAATAAAATAATTATTTTGAATATTTCAAATAATTATGAATTATATTTACTTTAAAGATTTGGTGGTTACAAAAGATATTAAATATGTTATTTAAGGTTTTGTGGTTATAAAAGAATTAATATGATATTATAGTATCCATTAAAATTGGTTTTGGTAGTTACATTTTATGACCATTGGATCAAATGATTTTGGATCATTGGATGTGTCGAAAAATCATTATAAATATGACCCTATAGTCATATGCAAAGTACACACAAGCATATAATTTCTTTATTGTTTTTTACAAATTTCTTTTGTGCAAAATCTCTCCATAAGGGTGTTTCTTGTTATTCTAGAAAATGCTATTCTAGAGTAGCATTTGGGCTTCATTGTATCCTGGGAACTATTTTGTCAAATCCCTTAGCACTTAGAAAGGGGACAAAATACGTTCTAATGATATTGTCATTGTGATCAAGCCTTGAAGTCCTAATTATTTTATAGCTTATTTTATTGCCTTCATATTTCCCTATTTTTTCATTATATTTATCCAACAACTAAGACATGTTATATACGACACTTTTATCTCATTTTTATTCTACTATGCTAACGTGATAGGGTGTGGTAGCTAATGTTTTTTTTAAAAAAAAAAATCAATCAATGACTATTAGACCCTATCACGTCAACATATGAAATAAAGGTGTAGTGTATAGCATTATTCAATCTTTTTAATTTGGTTAATATATCTTACTCATCTATCATTGAGGTTGCAATACTCCATTTTGTCTTCAAAAAGACAAAAATACTTTTAAAAATATGAAAAAGGAAAAAATAAAATAAAATAAAATAAACAAAAAAACTGACTCACGGCACCATACACGGTCGTGGCGTGGATTAGGCTTTTTTTTTCTCTAAATTCTTTAATGATTTCTTGCTTTTTTTTTATTTTTTGTTTTAAATTATATAGATATTTTTGACTTTTTAAGGGTAAAAGAAGACATTGCAAAATTGTATATTGGTAGGGCGCGTTGACCAAATTAAAATATTAGAAAAACACTATAAATTGAGTTGTAAATTAAAGGCTAATTGTAGTTTATTATATAAGAGTCGACACGATTATGTTTATGAAATTTTGTATAAAAGAAAAACTAATATACAGGTATTCATGACGCACCGGCTTAGCTCCACAAAAAAAAATAAATAAATAAAAAAAGAAGAAAAAATATTTTGTCTTTATTCTCATAGTTGTCAAGATCTCAAATTCTATGTGTGATCCTCGATTCGGAATTTTCAAACATTTGCTTCTCAACCAAGCTTCGTGTGTTTGGTAGGTTATGGGACAAATCATCACCCTTTACGAATTCTTCTCCGGTGAGAATCAGAATCAAAATTTGTTTACCTGTTAAACGACGCGTATTAGTTGAAAGATATGACACCACTATATATATATATATATATATTTACACCAGCCGGCCGAGTAATTCTATTGCATCACGCTCCATCTTCTTTTTATTTCTTCAATTTTATGTGGAGTGATCTCCACTTAGGATGGAAGCAATTTCTATGCACTAAATATTGTAGAGATTATGCTATATGAGATTAGAGAATAGAAAGGAAAACGGAGGATGACGTATAACATTACTCTCAATCAACCGTTTCATTTGGCCATTATATAATTTTTTAAAGATAAATTTATTGTAAGGATTGAATTTTTGTTACACATATATCACACAGATCTATTTGTTACTTTTGAAAACCTAAAGAATTATTTGTCACAACTTTAAACTACAAGAACCAATTTAACAATTTTTCCTAAAACAAATTATATCTTAACTCCCTGTATTAATCTCGATCCAAATTAATAAGTTTTGTTGAACTAATAGGGCCAATTGAAACTCGCACGTAAAATCAAGATGATATTTAGCACATTTGATCAATTATATTAGACTAACATGCACAAACAACCTAGTGGGTAAAAGACACATGCTGGCATTGTTGTTGATAGGTAGATTGTTATGTTATCCTTCATTATTGGATTCATGATGTTACACTAGATTAAGTCCCATCTAGTAAATTACATGGATTACATTTGCTTCTTGTAGAATTCTAATTGTTTCCTTTTCAATTTGCTTATTTTGAAACCCTTGGTCTTGTGTTCCTTTTCAATTGTCAAACATGTTTTAGGTTTTTAAAAATAAACATGGGATCCAGTTTTCATGTGTTTTTCATTCAGTTACTGTTATTTTTTCTCCTTTTTGGGGTTACTAATATATTAGTGTGGTTAGTTAAATAATACAGAGAAATGAGGGCCAAATTTATTATTGTCCAAGCTAGACTATGTTTATTATTGTTCCTACTTAAGTCCATGGATTATGATATTTAAAAACCCTAAAACAATCTCAAAATTTGCCTTAAAAAGAAGCTCAAAGAATGCTCAAAACACTAAAAGAAACCCAAAATGCCATTACTGTTATTGGACAAAACTAAGATTATTCTGACAGCGTATGATAGCAGTACAAACTAAAAATTGAAGATTGAAAATGGAACTCAAGAAGAGAAAAAATAACAAATAGGGAAGAAAAATACCCTAACTGTCCCAAATAAGCAAACAGATAATAACTCTAAAAGACTAAAATTATTTTGATACTTCAAAACTAAAATAAAAAATAACACAGACTAGATACCTTTATATAGGCTAAGATATACTTCTAATTTAACATGGAAAATGAAAAACTAAACAAAGCCTAAGTGAAAAAGGAAAACCTCATACTAATGGAAAAAAGAAAACTCAATCCTAATAAAAAAGGAAAACCTAATCCTTATTGACAAGAAAAACTAAAACACACATATATAAATAAAATAAACCAACTTAATGTCAGTCTTCTCTTGCATCAATTACTTGACGGAGAGTTAGCGGTTGCTTTTTTGCCTTCAATAACTGCATAACTGCCGGTTAGCAATTAACTGGCCATAGCAGAATGGTTGCAGTTACTTAAAAGTGATAACCGCCTAAAGTGGATGCGATAATTGTTACAATTGCTGTTAAGAGAAAATAATCGCAACCGCTTGTACACTGCTTGTTGTCGGTATACGTTTACTCATAATAGAATGTTACATGTGATACTTTTCGTAGGTTTTAACAATAATGTTACTCTTCACACTCATTTATCTTATCTATTTTATATTTGCTTGCATGTGAGTAATATTACTCTTAACACCTATTTATCACAGTTATTTTACATTGTCTGATGTGCCGCGTGAGTAATATTACTTTTCACGCTCATTTATCACTTATTTCAGAAGTGATTTTCCATGTCAGTCATTTAAAAAAAAAAAAGAGCTCTTAATCATAACATATCAACCGGTATAAAATGAGCGTTAAAAATAACATTCTTTTTTTATTTTACTTTATGAATAATATTATACTTCACACCCATTTTATTACGATTACTCTACGACCTTGTCTTGGCTTGAATAAATGGAAGTAAAATTTGTGTTTTTTTTTTAAGAGACCATTGACTCATACCACGTCATCCATTATATCATCTTTCAAGTTTACTTTCCCAAAAAAAAAATAATAATAATAAAAAATAAAATAAAATAAAAGTTTACTTTCCGAGTTTCACGTGCATATGGACGTACGAACAACCTCCCTCGTCTTTTGAATTCCTTTTTATTTATTGGGTGTTTTTTAATTTTTAGATTCTCACGTTCACACCACGGACCCTGGACCCCGGAAACTTGCAGGAAACTTTCCTTTTTCCTAATTACCACAAACCCAGGGATCCGGATCCCCTCATATTACCAAAAATATGAGATTCTCATATTCTTCAATCTCAGCTCTTCATTAGCCCTTCTTTAATCCAATGGTTAAAAAAAATGCCAGCATTTTTGCTGGTTAACCCGGGTTGGGTTAACCAACCTTAACAAAAAAAAAAAAAAAAAAATCCCATTTCATTCATTCTTCCTCCCAGGTCTTCCCTCCCTCCTCTCTCTCTTCTCTCCTCTCCACTCCAACCGTGCCTTCCACTCCACCGTGCGCCGCTTACCTCTCCACCGTGCGCCGCCTGCCGTTCCATAGCGATTTTCAGAGCGTCGGAATACTTCTTGACAATGGAGCCCGGAGGACCGGGCACCGGAGCGCCTTATCGGAGTGACTCCGTTTTCTCTTTATTGTGATCACTACCCGCACCAACGACGAGAGCCAAAATCACCAGAACCAGAAACCACCCTTGGAACTCCTCGATTTCTTCCATTTTCACAGCGATTTAGTCGCTGCAAAATACCACTTGGAAGCCTAGATCTGGTTCAAACCCAAACTCACTGTACGGAAAATGAGTGGCATTCTTGGGAGTGCCACAATGAGCAATGTGAGACGAAAGTTTGAGTCTTTAATGAAAGAAATGTGGGATAAAGACAGAGCCACCACAATCAACAATTATATTTGGTTTGTGGCTGCTAATAAACCAAAATATTATGAAACAGAAAAGGAAAAATGTGGTTAAGAACAGGCTTGTTGGATCTGGGCCAAAGCGACAAAGATTGGTCCTTGAGCTGAGCAAGATTTTTCTTTTTCTTTTGGCTTTTCTTTTTTATTAATGGTGATGGTTCTTTGTACAGAAACACCGATAAAAGCAATCACCAGGTTAAACAGGTTTTTTATGTTTCGGTTTTCTGAGGTTTTTTGAATGGTGGAAATACAGCTTG
>FXXK01002764.1:8074-21468 GCA_900184695.1 Betula pendula
AAGTCAAAGTTGTAAGAAGTAGAGGAGATAGGATTTCAATTTATAGGGGGCAAGACGAAGGGTTCGTTTGGGTTTGCCGTTTCAAAAAATGCATTTAACAAACTAACGATATAAAAACGTGCGATTTGAAAACGCAATTTTGGAAAACGTAGATATGTGGCTAGTAAAATCACGATTTGGGCTAGGAAATCGCGATTTTGCTTTTAAAATTGTATGTTTTAAAAGACACCCTCTAACAAGCAATTTAGAAAATCTTTTTTTTTTTTCCTCCATTTTTCCAATCACAAGTTTTTTGAAACGCACTCGCAAACGATATCCTTTCTATGATTTGGTTTGAAATTGCACGTGTGAGTACTTACACATATACTTGTAAAATCGTAGTAATTTGACAGATGTCGCACAAGATAATTAAGAGTCGTACAAGTATCTTGAGTTTTGTCCGTGATGGGGATAGCAGGAGACTACAAGCCTTTGGAAGATCGAGCAAATTCAGCTTTTGCTAGAGAGATATGAGAATATGTATATATATATATATATATAGATATATTCCTCATGTGTCAATGTGTCATGTTTTGACAGTTATGTAGAAACAGTATGATTTAATTTATGTTATGAATTAGAATTTCTACAATGTTTCAACGGTGAGTGTGTAGTGTCAAAAAAATAAAAAATTATTACATGATATTTCCCGCTACAAGTAATTTAGTAAGCAGTAGCCGCACGTGGGAAAATGAGATCTTTCCAAATGACGGCTCAAACGACACTCAAATCAACTCCTTTATAACGGCATATAAATTTAAAGAATTAGGGACGCATTGGGCGGGCGGTTGAGAAAATGCGGCTAGGTGTGTTAATTAATTTAGACTCGTTTATATAGCAACATTTTCTTTATTTAGATGAAAAAACGATCGTTTCAAAAAGCTGTAAGAGTCATCTGTTCTCGACATTGAAAACGCGGTCGTTCCGGACCAACCCACACAAAGAACAAAACAATCTAATTAACCTAGATCGCTCCTTGCCTCCTAGATCTTCTAATGGCGTGCACAAACGCTAGAAACCTGACCCTCACATATAGAGTTGTATCGCCTGGGCATGTCACATATATGTATTGAGAAGAAAACGCTTTTGTTTCTCATTTCTCATTTCAACTCCGTCGATGGATCACTGGAACAAAATAATCAAAACCAATAACAAAAAATAAAAAACGGATGGATATGCGCGCAAACGACGCCGAATGAAGGGATGTTCCAAAACTAGCTAGCTAGTTAATGTTGACTTCGTTAGATGAGACACGTACGTACGTAGGATATATATATATATACATATAGATGTTGTCTCTAGGACTCCACTGACGTGTTCAACCCAGTTTTGTTTATATACACGTCACATATTCGAACAATCATGAGGGACATGGTCAACTATATATATATATATGAGCTAGCAATTTCAGTCTCATTTGGGAATTGGCCAAAGCTACGTACGTACACAAGACCTGAACTATTCCATATATTAACCAAATTAAGCCGCGCGTCAAATTTCGCTGCATTTAGTGGTTAAAGAATTGTTCCCGGCCGGCCCCATTAAATAAATAAATCATTTTTAACCATTGAAGACTTAATTCATTACCAAGTCTTTCTTGTGGATCTTCTACGTGGGTACGGTGGAATTAAGTAATTAAAAGCATAGACCCGTTCAGTGAGTTTTCTCGTTAAATACTACTCGTCTTCCAATGCAATCTGCAGATCGATCACCCAATAATTCATTAGCAAAAGCACACAGCATCCTCAAAGGTCGAGATAACCTCAAAAATGATGAAAGGCGTGGTAACCGTGCTCGTCTTGGCTTTGGCATGCTCCCTTGCCTCTGCCTATGACCCCAGTCCTCTGCAAGACTTTTGTGTTGCAATTAACGATTCTAGTTCTTCTCATGCTGGTATGAACTGGTGATCATTTGAAGCGTCTGGGTTTTGTTTTTTTTTTTCTTTTCCCCCCGCTTGTAATTAATTAGGATTGTACATACTAATTATATATATATATATTTCTGCTCCCTTTTTTTATATAATTGACAAGCTTTACCCCACTTGTGCAGTATTTGTGAATGGAAAGTTCTGCAAGGACCCGAAGCTCGCCACTGCCGATGATTTCTTCTTTTCGGGGCTAAACACTCCCAGAGACACGTCAGGTCGACTCGGATCCAATGTCACTCTCTTGAATGTGGACAAAATACTAGGCCTCAACACATTAGGCATATCCTTGGCTCGCATTGACTTTGCACCATACGGCCTAAATCCTCCCCACATTCACCCTCGTGCCACCGAGATTCTCGTAGTCCTAGAGGGTACTCTCTACGTTGGCTTTGTCACATCCAACCCCGAGAACCGCCTCTTCACAAAAGTTCTAAATGCGGGAGACGTCTTCGTCTTCCCAATTGGTCTCATCCACTTCCAGTTTAATCCAGGGCATACCAATGCTGTTGCCTTTGCCGGTCTCAGCAGCCAGAATCCTGGGCTCATCACCATAGCAAATGCAGTCTTTGGATCTAATCCTCCCATCAATCCTGATGTTCTCGCCAAGGCCTTCCAACTCGACAGGAATGTCGTCAGTTATCTTCAGAAAAAATTCTAATGATTCGAGAAATATTTGTAATAGCCAATAATATTGAATCATTAGATGGTTCGTATAGACGTTATCATTATTTCCATTGTTGTAGCGTCACATCAATAAATTCAGTGAAATAAAATTGTTTCTATTACACTCTCTTGTTTTTTGAGTCACAGAGCGATAATGGAAGTAGAACAAGCGCACGATTAAAGTTAAATACACATTTCGAATCCACAATGTCTGCTTGAGATATCACTCCTAACTTCTCTTGATCATACATGCCCTACANCATATTCCGTTTTTATAAAATAAAACTCAAGAACGAAAAAATGCGTCATTAATTCGAAAATAAAAACCTTATGTCGGCATGTTTACTCTTAAAACTGACTGAGTTGTATTGGGGCATATACTAATGAATAATAATTAAATAACATGATTATTATTCTTCATATCTAAAATGACCAACTTGCTAATGTACCCGGCCTAAGGAGGGATAAACAGATGTTAGACAAGACCAACAATCTTCTCCATGATTTTTGAATAAGTTGACTATTTCCTCTGTGATTGTAAAAGTATTATATATCAGGAAGCTCATCCCTTAATTAGAGCTTTGTATGGTGATGGGAGATAGCATATCCCCTGAAGGAACGATTTTACAGGGCAGTTGCTATTCATCATCAAGAGTATCTTGTCAAGGATCAAGTTGGAGTACTAGCAATTGAAATGGTGTAGGTTTTGTTATTTCTCGTATTGGTTCCTCTCATACCTATAGCGGCACCGGGGCATCCGATCACCATATACCTATCAATGATGAGTCACCACAATAACCCACTCACTACCCAACACTACATGAAATTTGGTCATTTGCAACCACATTTTTAGTAGTGACATAAAAGTCGTTGCTAAAAATTAGTTATTAGCAATGACTCTCATCTAAAACCAGTTTTTTTTTCCATTGGTTCAACATGATCATATGATCCTTTTGGCCCTCATCTGTTACATGTCTGAGCAAGTAGTCATGCAGGTTGGTTGTTGTGCAAACTCTCATGCTGTCTGGGAGAAACTTGAATGAAGGTTTTCATCTTAGTCCTAGGCCTATATAATCAAGAACACCATCAATTTTTTATTATTTAAAGAAACTCAGTTGTTTTGCCAATCTTCTTACCTTGTTACTGGAATTGGTCTTGAATATGATGCTCTTGTCACCTATGTGACTACACACATCGACCCAATAGGTCTAGATGATATTTATGGTCAAATAATTTCTCATGAGAGTCGGTTAGAGCAGCAATCCAATCTGGCTGATTTACAAACGACCTCCATCAACACTACCTCTTATGCTTCTTCGCGTGGGCAGGGGCATCCATCTCATGAATAGTCCTCTAATTATGGGCCAAATAATGGCACTTGAGGCCCCAACAATTTTGGTCGGCGAAGAGGAAGTGGTCATGGGCCTCCCAATAATTCCTCTCAGCCTATTTCTAAGTATATTAACAATCGAGCCACACCGTTCTTAAGTGCTAGCGCCGCTTTGATCATTCCTTTCAGGGTGATGCTACACCCAATATGAATGCCTTTCTGAATGCTTCTTGTAACAACCCATCTCACCCCAATGACACATAATTTTTATCTTTTGGCTCTCCTGGACCAAACTTCTTGAGAGGTCACCCATCCTAGTACTACTCTCGCATAAGCACGCTTAACTGTGGAATTCTGATAGGTTTATGGTCATCACGGCTTTAAAACGTATTGTATCAATAAGGGTGCGAATATACATATATGCACATCTCCATCCCCATACCCAGGCGATGTGGGACGCCACAATCACCTTCTCTTGGGACCCAACGTCCTCGCTGGCAACCTTCATAAGCTTGTGCACGCTCCTCCCACCTCAAGGTAACCAATGGTTTTGATACCATATGTAACGACCCACTCCACCTCAACGACACAATATTATCCTCTTTTGACTACCCTGAACTAGACTTCCCAAGAGGTCACCTATCCTGGTACTACTCTTGGATTGTGGTGTCCTACATCGCCACAACACGTTTTAAAGCCATGATGGACATGGACCTATTAGAACTCCATAGTTAAGTATGACGACCCGATTCATAATTACTATTAGTCACTATTTGTTTTTTTTTTTTTGAAAACATAAAGTAATCATGAACCAAATAAATCGTTTAAAAGGTGTATCATTCTTAGTAAGTATAAATACTTACCAATTTCGCTTGATAAGTCACTCAACTTCTAGACCAAATGCTTAAGCAATGTCCGCTACATAATTATATTGCTAAAACATTAACAATTACACGCATACTCTAAGCCCAACACCCATGATACTTGAAAGTACAAGTATCAAAGTAATCCATAACATTCAAGGGTTCCAAATAGCATATGAATAATCTACAAAGTTAACCAATAGAGTTACACTAGGATTAAACATCACAAAACCCCAAAATACTTAACTAATAAAAATCTAGGGTTTAGACCTTTACCCAAATCTTGAAGAATTCGGAGTTCATGCACCACGAAACTTCAACCCGTTACAAGGTAGGCACAACCCAACAAGAATCCTAAGAGATATTACTCAATATTAAGTCATACATTCAAGAATGTAGGCCAAACATTAAGAAGTTAAGGTTTCAAGAATTTTTACCTTGAAACAATCGTGGAATTAGCTTTCCAACACCGAGGATCTTGATTCCGGTGTTAGAAATGCAAATGGAAGCTCTCAAAGATCAATACTAAAGGTTTGGGCATGAACCTTAGGTAAGAGAAGAGAGAAAATTGTGAGAGAGAGAGAGAGAGAGAAATCGCATCCCAGCTATTTATAGGTGCTGACAAGGCACTACCGTCCGAACCCTTAAATGAGTCGTCCCGACGACAATGCAAGTGGTCCGTCCGGACCATGTTGCAGATGGACGCTACTGAGTGAATAGTAACCGAATCCGTCTGAACTGTGCTGTGGACGAACACTACTGACTGAACAGTAGCTGAGTTCGTCCAGACATAGCAGATGGAGCTGCAGACGATGCATACTAGGCAGCAGCTATTCGGACGCCTAGTGTGAAAAATAATTTTTATTATTTTTTTTTTGCATTTTTATTACTTTTAATTACCTTTTTACACATGTCTATTTAAGGTGATTTATAATTCTTATTTTAAATTCTTGAGCATTACATTAAACGTGCTTATGCAAGAGTAGGACCAGGATGAATGACCTACTAGGAAGTTTGGTTCAGCGGACAATATTGTGTTGTTGGGATGGGCCGGTTCAGTACAGTTCAAAGACATCAAATGATTCAACTAGTATCCTAACTCTAGGTCTACAAATTACCTCACATAAGATTTCACCAATCTTACTCTTCATGCTATAGACTATACTGGTGTTGATAAGATCAAAGTAGGAAATGGCATAAAATTGCACATCTCGCATATTGGTACATATGCAATTATCTGATCTCCTTTAAAAAAAAATTCATTACCAAACATTTTCGATGTTCCTGATATCAAAAAGAACCTTCTTTCTGTTAGTCAATTTACGATCTTGAAAATGATCTATTTTTTGAATTTCACCCTAGTTTATTTGTTGTGAAAGATCACACTTCAGGAATGCCTTTTCTTTGCGGACCTAATCATGGTGGTCTTTATCAATTCCTTACCCCCATCATCCAAGCATTCCACGGCTCTTACAGAGGAACGTGCTCCACTCGCCACATGGCGTAGGTGCTATCACACCTAAGAAAAAGATTAAAAGATTTTTTTTTTTTTAATTAAATTAATAATCCAAGTGAAATTGGTAAACAAAGTGAAACACTTCAAAAATTTTAATAAAAAGTCAATTTTTTATTCTGTAGTTTGTACTCTAAAGCTCATCATTTGAAAGTAAAATTCATACCTGAGGGTTCCGCCCCATTTTCATTCTGATTGCGTTCAAACGGAAGTGTTCTAGTGAGTGTCGTTCTATTCGTGTTCCAAGATGGTTCGAACACACTAATGTTCACGTGGAAGGAAGATTTTTCTAGTGAGGTCCGTTATATTCGCATTCCAATTTGGTTCGAACATGCCATTGTTAATGTAGAAATAAGTTTTTCTTTCCCGAGACTGTCGTCCCATTTGCATTTCAAACTAGTTCAAACGCTAGGCTTTATGCATGGGCGTTCGAACGGGACCATGATGGTTTGAATGAGCAAATTCCTGAGAGTTACATTCCAAGTGCGTTCCAAATGCAGTTCGAACGGTGGAGTTATCTGGTGCGTGGTTTGAATGGTAAAGTTTACAGTTCGAACTGCGAGCAATTTTTCAAAATTTCTGTTTCATTTAACGCAAGAGTGTTTGAACTTGGTATTTATGGGTTCGAACGGTAGTACTTAAAAATGCACTTAAATAGCTGAAACTCAAATTTTCAGCCTAATTTCTCAATTTTTCTCTTCTTGCATGACAAAAGCATATATTTGCTCTCCTAGGGTTTACTTAAACTCAAGGGCATTAATCTTTTAGCGTCTCCAAAGTCTAATCTAACACTGAAATGTGATCCTTGGTGTTAGAGAATCATTTTGACCAAACCATTCGAGGAAAAATCACAAACCCTAGTTTTTCCTCATGTTGAGCTACATTGTTAAATGAGAGGCTTAATCTTCCAATTTCCTTAGGGTTGTCCATTGGGAGGTTCTAGGGTACTTGTAGGCCTTTCATGAGTCGAAACTTCAATTATCGAAGGTAAGAACTAAACCCTAATTTCTCTAAGTTATTATAGTTTGGGGTTTTGAGTATTAACCTTAGAGCTTTACTATGGGTTAAATTTTGTTCTCTAAAATGCATCAAATGGTGCCCTAGATTTATATGGGTTGTCATGGGAGGTTTGACAATTGTGATAATCAAGTACCAATGGGATGTTTAAAGTTGGAGAACGTTATGAGTTGAGTCTTATTGTGTAATTGCAATGTGAAATGCAGTGGTGCATTGAAAGGCTTGTGTGAGGGGGATCTTTCACAAGCTCGAATTAAGTGGATTATCGTAAATATTTTACTTACTGAGCAAAAGAATGGTTTAAAATATTTTCGAAGCATGAGAAATATATATATATTATGATGGCTTATTATAGTTTCAAACATGTTGAGAAATGTTTTATGTTTGTTTTTTGAATAATTCATATTATATTGCAAGAATGTGACATGTTTAATGTTGATGCTCAAAGTTGCATAGTGCATGAAAGAAAATGGAAGAATGTTTTATGTCATCCATCACGAACATTAGTATAGGTACATGGGTGAGTAAAACAAATAAAGAATGCTAGATATGATTAAAGGAATAACAAGCGGGGTGAAAGTTCCCAGTGGAAGTCAGCCCCCCATCCCTTAAAGGGTGGGACAAGCAGGAATAAAGACTTCGGTGGCCCACCTGTCAGCAAAGAGTAATGATGTATGATTGATTGACGAGTAGGGTTAAAGTTCTCTATGGAAGTCATCCACATCTGTCCCCAAAAAGGAGGGGCGAGCAAGAAGAAAGACCCCTAAGGGGGTCAGCCCCACCCGTCAATATGTTATACAATAATGAAAAAGAATGAAAAATGAAATGATGCATACCATAGTGTTTACAATGATATTTATGTATGTTTTATATAGGATTTCATGTTTGAGGTATTAGAATGCATATGTTCTACAAAAAGGCTAAAATGTATGTATGCCCATTACAGCTAGTTCCCATATGAAGATTTGAGTTTATCTTAATGTGCGCATATGCCTGTGTTTTGACCTATGTGGTGGAATCCTTGTATAAGTGAGTAACTAAGTTATATTATGTATTCATGAAAAGTATTAGTTAGGTTTGTATGTGTGTAATCCACAAAGGGCTGGACATGCATATACACTCATAGCTAAGATAATATGTTAAAATGGTTTTCCTACTGCGGTGTTTACGTCATCAGTTATGAAATATTTTCAAAAATGAATTATTTCTACTTATGTTAGCTGTTATTGTAAACTCTTATAAAAAACAACTAATGTGGTTCCTTTTGTTAGATATTAATTTAAGTGATTGAATTCATCGTTTCTTATCAATTTAAGTTTTTTGGATAATTGGTGATTTAACATGGTATTAAAGCAAAAGTCTTGAGTTTGAACCTTGACTCTACAGTTTCCCCCTTCTCCTTCCCCCTCACCCTTTTTGTTAAATATTGCACGTGTTTGGTTGTTTAGGAGAAGTGTTAGAATAATATTAGTTTAAATAATTAAATTTTTTTATTTTTTATTAGCTGAAGCTTTTAAAACAATTGATAATTTACCAATTTAGACATGAAGTCTATTTTTTACATCTTTGCAATATTCATTTAAAAAAACATTATAGAAAAACATAAAAACCAAATTAATACCACACTTGCATCCTTTTTAAATAGTATTGATCCTAAGTGCCTATTATGATATTGCGGAGGAAAAATAAAAATAGGGTTAACACAAAAGATGGCACTTCTAAAGGAAATAAAGATGAAAAATGCTATAACTATATTTTTATCCTATAACTATTCCACAATGCTGACGTAGTACTTCTAACAAACCCTTAGATAGTTGTGAGATAAAAATCTTGTAGTTTCTAGTATTACTCAATAAATATTATGTACAGATATCGAACCTTCTGCTACTAGCAACCTTTTGAATCTGTTGTATCGAACCTTCTGCTACTAGCAACCTTTTGAATCTGTTGTCTCCTTTTTAATTATTTCAATGTTTATTAATTGATTTTGTAGAAAAGAGGAAGCGAAGGCATGTATCAAGAGTAGTTAGAAGTGATATCTCAAACATTGTGTGAATTCAAAATTTTATTGAGTTTAATCGTGCACTCGCTCAACCTTAGTTACCATGCATACTGCACCGAGAAAAAAAAAACAAAAAGTACATAAGCAACCATTTTATTTCATTATAATTATAAATTCATGGCAAACTTTATCCAAACCATCTAACGGTTCATTGTGGCTATCTCATATAGTTTCTCAAGATAGTCAATCATGTTCTTGTCCACTTTGAAAGACTTGGTGAGAACATCGGGATTGATGAGAAGATTGGATCCAAGGACAGCGTTTGTTATGACGATGAGCCCAGGATTCTGGTTACTAAGGCCGGCAAAAGCAACAACATTGGTCTTTCCTACATTAAATTAGAAGTGAATGAGACCAATTGGGAAGACGAAGACATCTCCCGCGTTTAGAATTTTGGTGAAGAGGCGGTTATCTGGGTTGGATGTGACAAAGCCAACATACAAAGTACCCTCTACGACTACTAGAATCTCGGATCCACGAGGGTGAGTGTGGGGTGGATTTAAGCCGTACGGTGCATACTCTAAACGAGCTAAGAATATGCCTAGTGTGTTGAGGCCAGGTATTTGGTCTACATTCAAAAGAGTGACATTCGACCCGAGTGGATTTGCAGTGCTTCTAGAAATGTTTAGCCTTTGGAAGAGGAAATCATTGGCATTGGCAAGCTTTGGGTCCTTGCAAAATTTTCCATTCACAAATACTGTACAAATAAAAGTTTGTTAATATCATCACAAGACATTACATAATAATGGTTTATAACATGTGATGCAGAAATTTAAAAGGTTGATCCATTTAAGTAATCCCGCCCAGCATACATAATTACATTGGTCTGTAGATCCTAAGGCTGAGAAAAATCAATCTAGAATGTGTACAATATCAACCAAATATGGGATATATGGAAAATATATTATATTTTTCGTATATTCTAATATCCCCCCTCAAACTCAAGGGGAAAGATCCTGGAAGCTTGAATTTGAAAATAGAAAACAGATTTAAATGCAGCCGAAGTCGGTGATTGGATCAAAGCGATGCCAGCAAGAAAGGCTGAAAGTGACGGCCAAAGAATGGAGACTATCAGTTAAAAGAATCCCGTGAGGGGCCAAGCCGCAATTGACAATGAGGGTCGAAGAACGGAACAATTATATATATAAAATGTGTGAACTCATAGGTTTGTAAAAAATTTCCACTAAACAAGATCATTTCATCGTGTAAGACAATTATGACATTTTGAAAAGTATCTAATGCAATACATATATATAATACATGAATAAACTGGTCATTCTATCATAACTCAACTCTATATGGTCTATTCGGGCCCTTACCCCTTCTCGCTCGTGCTTGCGCGTTCTCGTAAGAACATTTGGTACAATACTAGTGCCCTGAATATTGCACAACATATCGTCTAATATTAATAGTCCGACCTCGGGTGGCCCACACTACTAGCACAATCGTCGTCGTAACCACCATGTAAACACCACTATACTAGCTATTTCTGGTCTATTGGATCCAATGACAATCATAGAATACTCATGGATCATAGAACTTTGCCCATATAAACACATCTTATATTTTTTTTCTTTTACATGTATGCATGACAATAAAATACTTACACGAACATCATTCATCTCATATTCTCAGTTATTACATATGCATAAAAAGGAGTTCACATATTCATAAAAAGAGTTCGTGCAATAAAAGTCATGCATGTTTTATTAATCATATCATAATAGAGAATGCTGTAACCATGCAATATATAACAGTTTCCATGTGAGAATCACTCACCTTAATCATGAGATAACTCCTCAACATAGACTCTACACTCCTCAAGATGGTCCTCTACAAATAATCCTAATGCTAGACAACTCTCCTGAACAAAAGACACTGACCTAAGACTCAAGAACTGACAAAACAGGGTTCTGGATAGGGGTAAGATCGATCCTGGAGTAGCTGAGATCAAGGACAGGATCGATCCTAACAGTCTAAGATCGAAATCATGATCGATCATGGACCAGAAAAAACATTTCCAAACGCATCCAGAACGCTCTCAGCCTCCCCAACACTATAATGACTCTCACAGCCTCTGAAACTTATCTATGGTCAAATTCTAACAATCCTATGGTCAAAACTCAAAACAATCGGACAAACGACTTTACAATAATTTTAGAACGATAAAATAATCACAACCTAACAAAAGACACGAACTACGACATCAAAACAAAACAAAAACTCTACTGACTTAAGGGAATAAACAAGAATCAATCAACACACAATGATGAGTGGTGCAACCAATCATTATACTCATCTTGCGGGGCATAGAAACTCCCAAAACTCGAGAAGAACGAAGTAAAAGAGACTCAAACGATACAACAGCGCTCCGACAGCATTTCCACACCTTGAAATTGTTGCAAATAGGTTAAGAGAAATTTTAGGATGAATATATAGAGGTTACGGCTGCACTAAGGCTTTCAGAAAACCCTAAAATTGCATTCTGACGCAATAGGATCGATCGTGAAATTAGTGGGATCGATCCTAGTGCTGATAGGGTAGGACGATCAATCCTCCTGTGGCCAGGATTGATCCTCTTGCCGGAGGATAGATCCTCCCTTGTAGAGGATTGATCCTCCAGGTTTGGAAAATGAACTAGAGGTTCGACCCAACTCTAAAATTCTCCGAACTGGCCCTGACTCGACTCCCAACTAACCCCAAGATCCAAAATACTTCAATTCTTAACTAGGGTTAGGATCGAGGTATTACAGGCTCGGTGCTAGACACCTACGTCCACCATTCTGAATAGTCTAAGGACTACATTGTACTCTCATATATTAACTTGATTTGCCTACAATACAAAGGTCCCGTAGTGATTGAATACAAGCATGTTTAATTACAATCAACCCGTAAATAAGAATATTACAATATCAAGCAAATATAGAATATACAAAAAATATATTATATTTTATGTATATTCTAACATCAACCTGCAAATAGAGAATATTACAATATTAACCAAATATGGAATATACGGAAAATATATTATATTGTATGTATATTCTAACATCAACTCGTAAATAGAAAATATTACAATATTAACCAAATATAGAATATACGAAAAATATATTATATTTTATGTATATCCTAACATCAACCCGTAAATAGAGAATATTATAATATCAACCAAATATGAAATATACCAAAAATATATTATATTTTTCGTATATTCTAACACTTTCGTTAATTGCCATTACGTTTTTTTTTTTCTTTTCCTTTTCTTTTTATTACTTTTTTTTATGGGAGTTGTGCCATGCATTAAAAAAACCACGCAGATTCAATAAAATGTCTCCACGAGTACAGTGCACCACCTCAACTTGACTCTTAGCCCAAAATCTGTCATTGAAAACTTAAAGAAATAATATATAGGGAAAATTACATTTTATCACCCCAATATTTGAGGGGATTTTCAATTTAGTCTTTAATGTTTAAAAATTTGCAATGTACCTCCTTAATGTTTACTAAAAAAATTCAATTCGCCCCTTTTGTTACCTAAAGCTGTCTAAATTGCCGGATTTATTGTTTATCCGATTTTTTTATTATTTTTTTTTACTGTTTGTCACTGTGAATCAACCCATCCCTTACAGTTATCAAACCCAAGTGAAAATGCCCCCAAAACCATGAACCACCACCTTTGGCTGTGTATCATGTATATATGTCAAATGTTATCGATCTTTAAAGACATGTGAAGCCCTGAACATTATAATGACTAATGAGAAATGTATATTATTTCTTTAAGTTTTCAATGGTCTCTTGGGGTGGTTCGCCACCCCTTTGCAATTTGGGGTGGCCGAACCACCCCAATGGTCATCTGGGTGTTCGCCACCCCTCCCAGCCATAGGAGGTGGCTCAAGCCACCCCCTTGGCCAAAATGGGGGTGGTGGGCCACCCCCATGTTTCATTTTTTTTTTTATTATTAATTTTTTTAAAAACAGGAC
>FXXK01002765.1:3022-19380 GCA_900184695.1 Betula pendula
TGATTAAATTAATGAACCAATATGTATATCATAAAAAAGTATATCATCTATTAGACTTCATAAAATATGTCTTGGATATATTAGTAAGTTAACATGTAGGCAGTAGTGATAAAAAAAAAAAGTTTAAAATAATGTAACTAAAATTGTTAAAAATCTATTGAAACTTATTAACACTTGGCAGATCTCAAAGTGCAAAGAAAATCTTATATGAAATGTCAATGTTGTCTTTTCATTAATAAGAACAAAAAAATTATAACAAAAAAGCAACTTGTTATTGAGAAAAGGGGCTTTAATCCACAATTTATGTATAAAAATAATTTATTCTTAATAGCACCTTAATTTATGTAATTTTTATTTTTTATTATTTTTTTATACATTATGATACTTATGACAATTATGTGCAGCTAATTGACATTGTAATATCACAGTATGACCATTTTTCTTAGTGGCTATGTGGCTTAACATTTTTTTATTATAAACCATTTAGTGATAGAAATTGTGGAAACTATTAACTATGTGCAGCAATTGACATTTTTCTTATTGAATTAGGGGCCATGTTTTGAGCATGTAAAATGAAATGCTACAAATGCAAACTATTATTGAAAGACTACACGCCGTTTTTGACTTGTTTTTGCAACTTTGAGTATTAAATGAAATGCTATAAATGCAACTATAATTGTGAAGCCTAGCCTATACAATATAGACTACACTATGATCAACTTATCTAAAATATACGCAGTCACACTTATAACGAGCTTGTTTACAAACGTTAATCTGAGTCCATAACTAAGTTTAAACAGCAAGTAAGCATCGTTTAATAATGAGCCTATTTTTATGTTCATGGACAACCCGTTTAATAATAATTGAGTTGAGCTCGAGCCGAGCTTAATCGAGCTAGAGTTCAAGTATGTTTCCCGAGTAGCTTTGTTCATTTAAAACTTCTATTCACTTCCATGGTAATTTCTCTTTCTCTGATATGTTTGGGTTCATTCCATAGCTAGTGTGTGTGTATATATATATATTACGATTTTGATTGGTTTTGGTCCCATATTCCACCTTATTTTTGGATTAATGAAATTGAGTGTTTGAAACATTTCAATAATATCAGTTGTGAGAAGAGAAATTGTTTTTAAAAACAGTTGTCCCAAATGAAATATACTAAATTTTTGTTTTCAAAACAGTTTGCCAAACGTGTTTTACGGAAAAAAATAAAAATTGTTTTCTGTTTTTGTTTCGAAAAACAATTTCAGAAACAAAAAATAGAAACCGAATGCCAAAACAAGCATGATCTTATTAAAGAAAATTAAGCTAGAACTCAAACGAACAATTAATGGTCAGGTTGATCAATTTCATTTGGTCTAAAAAAACTTTTAATGGAATAAGCAGATAGAGAACAATAATTGATAAAAAAAAAAAATTACTACCTCAATTTCATCAGTAGCATATTATCCTTTTTCAATAAATAATTTTTCAAGCTGTTCGACTGTTAAGGAACGTGATGAAATAGCGTAATTTAACAAACTTTGGAATTGTGAGAGGATCTAATCCCTTTATCATGTGGGTGTTTATGGTCAGATTCATATGAGACCCACAAATTCAATGATAATTTTTGAAAAATATGAGATGAGAGAAGGACCAGGAAGAAAAATGATCATGTTCCTCATAATTATTTTTAACCTTGAATTTTGTTTATCTTAAATTTATATGTTATAAAAAATATATAATATATAAAGAGATAGAACAAAAAAGAAAAAAAATTCCGATCATTACATTTATTTTATTTTAATCCTGCCCCTAACCAGACAAATTCCTGGCTATAAATATGATCTCCACCGAGCACTAGGGACTGCATGCGAGCTATCATCATATATGGCTAAGGTAGATAATCATGGCAAAGATGGTACTAGATGGTCTCTTCAGGGAACGACAGCTCTTGTTACCGGTGGAACCAAAGGAATCGGGTTCTTTTCACTCTTCTATCTCTCTCTTTTTCTTAGCTTTTATGTTCAGATTAGATAAAGAAAAAAGATATTTGCTTATTCAAGATTTACTGATCAGTGATAACATGCGATATATATTATGGGTGTGTCGAAAATTTCATTGTTCATTTGTCTTTTGTTTGGACTTTCGTAGCATTCCTATTGAGCTCTTTATAGGTTAGTTAAAATTTGACTAACAACTGTTCAAAAACATCCACAACAAAATTCTCTAAATACTAACTCATTCTCCAATCAATTTCACAACAAAATATTAATGGAATATTCTGATTTTTTTCATTCTCGTAATGTTCATCTCATAAGAGAATCAAACAACCCAATCTCACAAAATCACCCAACATCATATCAAACATATGTTACCCAACATATGAAGATTCAACCCATTCGAGTGTCTTTCAAGATCCATTGTTGTAACAGGTCTAGTGGCCGGGGATCAATGGCTGAGAATTCATATGAAGGGATAAGGATAAGGATATGGATGGAGGGCCACGTGTCAAGCAGTTAGTCAGGCTGAGAGCAAACAGTTGGGCCCAGTTGGGTTGAGGCTTTACGAATGGGCTGATAGGAAATTGTAACAGAGGGGTTTTGAAGTATAAAGGCAGGCCTGTTTGTGATTTTGGGATCTCATCCACTGAATTGTAATCTTTAGTCCAACTTGATAAAAGTTGGTTAGGAGGAGATTAGCCCTCTCAAAGTAGCTTATTAGCTGTTGTAATCTTTTCGTCTAAGAATTCATCCAGTTTTCTCATTCGTTAATCAATCTCAATTCATTCCTTCATTTCATTATTCTGTTTCCTTGATTACAATCTATATCAAAAAAATGTCCAAATTAATAACAGGTTTGTTACAATTGTCAATATTTCTTCAAAAATCAAATTAACACCAAGAAATCAAGAAAAACCCATGGATGAATGAGAGAGTGAGAGACTGACCGTAAAGAGAGAGAGTCAAATTAACACCTACCCAAAGAAATGGGAGCAACGGATCTGAATTAAAAATGCCAATATACAACACCTACCCAAAAAATGAGAGCAACAGATGAGAGAGAGAGTCTATTTTTTTTCTTTCAAAAATCAAGACCCACTGCCAATATTTCTTCATCTGGTTTTTCTTTGTTCTCCTTCGATTTGCAGAGAGAGAGAGAGAGCAACGGATCTGAATTAAAAATCCCAAAGAAATGAAGTAGCGCACAAATTTTGTTAGGCAAATTTGGTGTCGGTTCTGATAGAAGCTAACATAGAGAATAAATGCCGAGCTTGATGAAGGAGGGTTTTTGTGAATTTTAGCAAAAATTTGATTAAATCTCACTTTTGGAGAGCTCGATGTTGATGCTCTTAGTATGGGTTTTGTAGCTGGCCTCCATAGTTTCCTGTTTAATTATCAGTAAACTCTCTTGCTCTATGTAGTCTATATATATAAGCCTCAAACTGATTTTTTTATCCGCGTGTTGCAGCTCTCTCTTCTAGAGAGAGTCTCTTCCCCTTCTCTCTAAGAGTAAGGTTTTGTCCACCTCCTTGTGAGGTCTTTTCCCTTTTTCCAGTGGTCTCTCAAGGGAGGAGGGATGGTTTTCTTTCTATCCCTCCTCCCTCCTCTCCTCTTTCTTCTTCGTTTTTTTCATTTTCGTTGTAGTTTTTTTCTTTTCCTCCAAATACCTTCTTTGCAGCTCAGCCGTTGCCACCGCTGTCCAATTCCATCTTCCATCTTCTGCCCTCCCTTGCCAGCTGGCTTTCGAATTTGTAGAGGTTTATGGGTTTGGTCTTCTCATGGTCAGATTTATGAATCTTTGTTAGCTTTGCCCTCTCACGCGCCTTTCCATTGTGCTCCTGGGCCTTCTCACTCCCCTCCGGTCTCATCAGCGCCGCTGTACCACCTCCATGCTGTCACACCCTTGTCCTTCGCTGCTGCTATTGTTTAAGGGTGTTTTGTTATTTTCCTGTTGTAATTTTGTTTTTTCGTAGCTTGTGTTGTTTGTTGTTTTTGTGTTGTTTGGTTACTGTTTCCTTGTTTTGCAGTGGTATGTTAGCTTAGTGGAGGTGTTTGTAACCGGATTTGTAATGCCTTTCTTTTCTACCGTCCTTAAATTAGATTCTAACAGTACTTCTACCGCTTTAGCTTCTTTGGGGTTGGTGTTTTCAAGTGAGGATTCAGATATGTTCGTCTTAATCTATGCCCATTTTACTTCTGTTACCGCTATATGCGGCCAAATTGAGAGGACCGGAACACTTGTATGTCTCATTCCCTACCGTTTGTTTGTAATTCTACACTGTTGTTTTCGTTTTTGGTCTATTGTTGGGGAGCCCACCCCTTTTTCGGTGTTTTGTTTTTTGTTAGGATCTTTTACTCTCTCTTCCTTTCGGATCAAGAATGATAAAGATTGTCCTATAACCCTTTTTCCTTAATCAATTAGAAAACATATATATATTCGGTGTTTTGTTTTTTCTTAGAATCTTTTACTCTCTCTTCCTTTCGAATCAAGAGTGATAAAGATTGTCCCCTGTAACCCTTTTCCTTAATTAATCAGAAAATGTGAGGGGGGGGGGGTGTTTAGAACCCGTTGCTTTATTCTATGTGATAGAAAGTTGTGCTTTTATATTTGCTCTGCTAATTAATTTTTGTGTACGTGAGTAGGTACGCTATTGTGGAGGAATTGGCAGGGCTTGGGGCGACCGTGCACACGTGCTCTCGAAATGAAGCTGATCTTAATAAGTGCCTGGGAGAGTGGGAGACGAAGGGCTTCCGAGTCACTGCTTCAGTCTCTGACCTTTCTTCTCGAGCCCAAAGAGAAGAGCTCATGAACACAGTTTCTCATCGATTTAAAGGCAAACTGGATATCCTTGTAAGTCTTTGGTTTTCTTTCTTAGCTCATTAATTAAGTAAGAAAAAAGTGTTGTGCTTCTATTAGAATGATAATTACATAATTCATGATTACTTTTGAGTTTCTTATTTTTTATTAATATAAGTTTTACTTTGGGATTTGTTTTTTGCCTCTTTGTTAATTTCTAGTGGATTGTATCGATTTTTTATATGCTTCTGTGTATAGGATAGGAGTGTGTTTTTGTGGCTTTCTCGGAAGATTTATTGGGAATAATCTAAATTTTGGTTGTTTTTGTAAATTGCTGAGCAACTGTTGTTACAGTCGGGGTTTCCTCTTGCTGGAGTATTTTTTGTGTAATCTTTGTTTGGAATGAAAAATTTTATTAATTCATCAAAAAAAAAAAGAAAAAATTAGAAAGTCCATATTATACGTTAATGTCACGACATAAAAATGTGCATTTCAATAAAATTGTCAGTGTACTTTCAGGAATTAAATTGCATTATAATGATTTAAAAAATTATATGATTTCAATGAAAAATATAACACAGAATTAAGGGCATGATTGAAAAACTAGATGGACCAAAAGAATAATTAGCGCAATTTTTTGTACGCCACATGAGCAGCGCAGTGATAGTACTGTTATACACTCCGTCGATTTCTTTGTTTTGGAGAGAGAAACTCTCCTCTTCCTTGTGAAGAACACCCTATCTTCTTGTTCTTGTGATGTCTTTTTTCGATCCTTGCATTTTCATTGAGAGACCTCCTCCCAAATCTCTCTTCCTTTTCCCTGTCTTCCACTGGTTTTCTCATTTTTTTGTAGGTTTTCCTCCCAAATTGGCTAGCTACGGTGGTTTTGTCTCCATACTGGCGCTCTACCACCGCTCACCAGCCTTCTCCTTTCTTTTCCGCTGTTCTCCAATTGCTGCTTGGGACAGAGTTGAAGCAAATATTGTCATTTTTCAAAACCCAATCTACTTTCGTCTGGCCGTCTTGGCTTTCCCCGCGTCCCATCAATGTTTTCACCGGTCTCTCAGTTCTTTAGCGCCGTCCTCCACATTGCCAATTGACTGCCACGCACCACCACATGTCAACCACGCGCGGGAAAATGGATTTCACGTGCCAGCGTGGGTTTTTTACTCTCTACCGAGTGGTCTTCTCGTGGTTGCCTGGGCTCTCCACCGCCGTAGTTGCTGTATTTTGGAGCACCGTTTCTGTTTTGCTCTTTGTTGTTTCTTTGTATTTTGCTTTATTATTCCGTTTTTTCTATGTTGTCTTGTTGGTTACTTGGGTTTTGGTCTCCTAGTATGTTTATTGTATTATTTTGATTTGGAAACGTTATCTGCTGGAGATTGATTCTCCTCTACATTGGATCTTCTTCGAAAACCATCAATGCTTCTCATTCGCCGACATCTGTATGGATGTCTTATCCACTTACTAGGGGTTTAGGAAGTGTTGACGTGCCTTTCGAGGTTCGTAGGTCTTTCAGTGCATCTTGGCTTTGCTTTAGAAACCGCTTTCAACGGCCCTTTCAGAGAGGCTCTGGTCATTTTTGACCCGTTGCCTACTATTTTGTTATGAAGAATGCTAGGTGTACAAAAGTTTTTGTACAAAAACTTCTTACAAAATAAGGTGGCACTAAATGATTGGGTAAGAGATAAATTCAAATTTTGAACTACCCAATCATTTGGTGCCACCTCATTTTGTAAGAGGTTTTTGTACAAAAATCTTTGTACACTTATCATTTCTCTTTTGTTATATATTTTGCACTGTAATTTTTATTTTGGGTTTGTTGTTAGGGAGCTCACCCCATTTTCAGTATTTTAAATCCCTTAGCATTTTCTTATTTGCTTAGGAAAAAAAAAAAACCAAGTAATGTTATACAATAAAATGACTTCTTTGTAAATCAGGAAAAAAAAAAAAAAAAAATCTAGACACCTCCGATTCAATCTATAAGACTGATATGCATCATTTAGCATGTAAGAAATATATGATTCGACTCCTCAACTAACTTGCATTTCCAATAGAACCCCATAAAGTAGCAAGTGTGACAGTTTGATGCATCAAACTACCAATATATGACAAAAAGATCACTTTTTAGATTATATTCCTATAATACCCTTATTTTCTTTAAAAAAAGAAACACGAAACAAATTTTTTTTTTAAAAAAAATAAATACAATAAAATAATGAACAAAACCTTGGGCCAGGGTGGCCAATTAACTACTTGGGATAGATCAGCAACCCACAAAGCTGTAAAGGGTGGCTCACAACCACCCTCATACTAAAGGGGTTGGCTCGCAACCACCCCTAGCCAGTTTGGGTGTGGTTCGCAACCACCCCCAACACTTGTTTGGTGTTGGCTCGAGGCCACCCCCAACCAGTTTGGAGGTGGTCGATCTACCCCTATGTAGTGGATCGGCCATCCTTTGGGTTTTGTTTTATTTTATTTTTTTGTCTTTAATTTTTTTTTTTTTAAAGAAAATAAGGATATTATATGAATATAATCTGAAAAGTGGCTTTTTTGTCATCAATTGATAGTTTTATGTGTCAAACTATCACACTTGCCACTATATAGGATTTTATTGAAAACACATGTTAGTTGATGGAGCTTAATTTTTAATATTTTCTCCTATCGTTTTTTAATGAGAAATACTACTCAATATTCTCCTAGTTTTTTTTTTCTTTAAAAAAAATATGAATGTGAGTGTGTCAAATAGATAAAAATACTACTCGAGAATGTTGAGCAGAATTTTTGTTTTTTAATTAACATTTAAGAAGCACATGTTTTTTAATAGAATTATGCAAACAAAAATATGTGTCATTCACGTGCTCAAAAAATACATGACAATTTTATAAACATTGTTAAAATTTCTGTTAAAAAAAAAAAAAACAATATTAGTCACCTCTTGCAATCCGTTAGTACGTAGGTTTACTGTAATTTCCTACTGATGCTATTATAGTAAAGAAATAAAGGGCAGAGAATAAATTGAAGATTTATATGGAAAAAGCAAAAAGGAATAAAAAATTGGTTTACCTTAATTTACTCTGAAATATTTTTTGAATTATAACGATAAGGTTGAAATTTAAATTATTAGTTATTTTCAAAATTCCAAAATAATAAAAAATTGTGAATTAATTATTTCTGACTGTGCAACTTGACTGGTTTTAGATAAATAATGTTGGAACCTACATTGGAAAACCAACGGTTGAGATGACAGCTGAAGATTTCTCATTCCTCATCACTACTAACTTTGAATCTGCATACCACATGAGCCAACTTGCGCATCCTCTTCTGAAAGGATCGGGAGCAGGAACTATTGTTCTCCTTTCTTCCATTAGTGGATTGGTGTCAGTAGGTGGTTTAGCCCTTTATGGAGCAACTAAAGGTAATATATATACTTATGCAAATTAATTTTATTTTCATTGTCAGGTAATGGATTGTAAATTTACATGGTGTGTGAATTAATTGCATGTTTTATGCAGGAGCAATAAACCAACTAACTAGAAGTTTGGCATGTGAGTGGGCACGAGACAATATCAGGACCAACTGCGTTGCACCTGGGCCGACAAGAACTCCTTTAACGAAGGATGTAAGTGAATGGATTTTGTCAGTTGTTTCAAATATTGGTTTTTCTGCTTATGGTACTGGTCGGAGGATCGATGTAGTCTTTTTGTTTTGGTTGTGTTTGTAATTTCCATTAGATCTCCTTTTAAATCAGTGCGCTTACTTCCTATTACTATTACAGTTACTCAAAGGCAAAACCTTGGAAACTTCAAATTCACGGACTCCTCTCGGACGAATTGGGGAGCCAGAGGAGATATCATCCTTGGTAGCGTTTCTCTGCCTACCTGCAGCCTCTTACATAACTGGACAGACAATCTATGTTGATGGAGGGATGACTGCGTATGGATTCGATACGTAGAATATAATGACAGATAATCAGATATAATAAATTTCCCAACTCCAAAATTGTTCCTTCTATGTCTTTAATTTTATGTTTGTTTTAACGTTCAGGCATGTATCCCGCCATCTCGTAATAATAAGCTTAATTAAGCAGAGCTTGTATTTGGTTTTATTTATGAGCTTCTACATTGTTCTACCCATATGAGTGGTTTTGAGGATGTTGATTTTCTATATAAAATGAAAACTTTGATTAGCCCTCTTCGATATGCTAGATTTGGCACACCGTAGAAAATATTTGTGCTTTTGGTGCTTCAAGATATATATATTTATGCTATACTTTCTGTGATTCCTTTTGTCTTGACAGGATGAAATAAATTTGTTTCCTCCTGTAATCCTATTTACCATATTGTTGGTCACACCCCAACTGTCTTCTGTGAATATAAAAGAAGAAGAAAAAAAAAATCCAAACAAACAATTTCAACCTTTCCCAATAAATTATTCTGAACACAATTCTAAATTGTTAGAACACAATCCAATCATAAAACAAATCAATCATGTAGAAAAGAATTGACTATAATGGAAAGGGCGGAGAACGAGGTACTTTTCGTGTCGGGTACCGGATGGGAGTATTGTTCGCCACCGAGCAGACTGGATGTTATACCCAATTCGGAGGAGTTGGGGAGAGCCTTCGGAAGCATCTAAGAGATGCCCGGAGCTTGCTGCAATATCCAGGGAGATAGTTGAGCGTGCCCTTTGTTGGGCAGAGGAAGAAAAGGTCCGTTGAAACAATGAAACGAATCCCGATTAGGTTTTACGGTCGGTGGCACTTAGAAAAATCGTTGCTATTTCGTGGCTTTGATAGATCGTCCGAGGAGGAGCTCATTTCTAGCTGCTCTCCGCCTCATACGATCTATCTAAGTCACGGAACAACAACGAATTTTTCAAGTGCCACGGCTGTAAAACCCAATCGAAATTCGTCCATTGTTTCCCCACCAGAAGATGGAACCCCCCCCCAACAAAAAAAAACTCTTCACATGCCCAAATGCCGAAGCCTTCCCCCAACACTATTCCGTCCTTCACCGCTTCTTCATTTTCATCATTCAAAGGTCCTGTCTCACCGAGCACATATCTTCCTCACACTCTTTCTGAGAACCCTCTCATGACGACGGACCTGTGTGGGTAGATCCACCGCCGTCCCAGGAAAAAAATAATGCTCCATATTAAAAGCGAAGAGCATAAAACATCAATTAAATTTTTTTTAAGGGATTATTAATATTTATTTATTTTTAAATTAAATAGGTTTATTCTCTTTATTTGGAAGGACATAAATTTTCTTATTCAACCTAGAATGATACATGACAAGAGTCATCTATCAATATTGGGTTTTCCAATGTTGGAGAACCCAACATTTGACTACTGAGTTTTGAAGAAACCCAATATTGATAAATGACACTTGTCATGTATCAGTGTGAGTTGGATGAAATATCTTTCAACTTGGATTAGAGGAAAAAAATATATTTCAACTCATTTATGAAAATACAAAAAAAAAAAAACAACAAACAAAGCAAAAAAATTTAAAAAAATCTATATACATTAAGTTATGAAAACACAAAAAAAGTAATTTTTTTTGCTTTATTTTTAAGTGGATTAAAATCTGCTGTATATATGATTTTTTAAAATTTTTTTGTGCTTTGTTTTTCTTGCATTTTCATTAAATGGGTTAAATATATTTTTTTCATATTTTTTATATTTTTTTAAAAAATTGAAACAAATTCTTCTACTAATAAAAAAAATTTGTATCCTTAAAAAATATAATAAAAATACAATTAATCTCTAAAAAAATTTCTAATCGATGGTATAACATTTTTCTTAAAAAACAGTGTAAGTGTGAAAAAACAAATTACACTGACACTGCTTTTTAGGATCTGTCGATGGGTCATATCTGGTTGCACGTGTTTTAAGTTTCACTATTTACGCATGTTTCAATACTGGACATGAGATCCAACGGTCAAAAATTTGTGCAGATAAAGCTTTGGATTTTTTTTTTAACCTGGGGGTAATTTCCTGCTGTCGGTGGCAACGGAGGAAGCAATATCCCGACGGATTCTCCAACTGTGCATTCTTATTTTCGAGGAGATGAAATGCAAAAGGCTTGTCAATGGCGTCGCTTCATACTTAATGAAAGAGATGTTAAAAGCTGTAGGGAGATTTGATGGAGCCTCGTGCCCCGATTTGCCAACAAAACTGAAGCACTGGAAATTACAAAAAGGGGAATGCTTCTGTGTTTACTCTTATTCTTTTAGAGGTCTTTTTTAATTATTTTTATTTAAAAAATTAAAAGGTTGGCCTAATTTTTGATTGCTGAAATTTTTGATGTTAGAAAAAAGTTAGTGATTTTTTTAAATAAAAAATAATGTAAGAAGAAGCTCTTAGAGGACCAAGAGTTGATATAAAAGCATTAATCTTACAAAAAATCCTTTTCCGTTCAAAGCATCACCTAACATATCCATGGGAACTAGTCCTGTGCTTAAAAGAAAAAAATAAAAATAAAACGTTGATGATTTTTCATCACCGTGCCGCTGCAGTCACTGGTGCACTGCTGCGAATCCATTACTGCGCCTGTAGCATCCAGTACTGCAACAGTGATTGATCACTGTATACTGCAACAGTGATGGATCACTGTGCACTGCAACAGTGCACAATGATCAAATACTCGGTGATGTTTTAATCAATATACGTCAAATTGTTAAAATATTAGAGCATTCATTTTTCAAAATTTTAATAAAACACACAAAAAAAAATTTAATTTAATCAACTCTTCATTTAAAGTTAATTTAACATTTGCTTGATTGCTCTTTAAATTTAAATATTAAATATTTTTTAATATTACTTTTCAGTTTTAGTTCCACAAATTTAAATCCTTCTACTTTTTCAGCTTTTTTTTTTATAAATATTATTAATAAGAAATAATATTTATTTAAAATAGAAAAATATTTAGAAAGTTTGTTGTTTAGTAGTTTGAAAAGTAGTTAGCTAAATTTTTTTAAGTAATTTTTATAGAATTAAATGATAAAAACTTTAGAAACTCATTGTGAGAGACTTAGATCCTCTCCGAAAACATCCATTTAATTGCTTTTGAGTGGCAAAAGTGTAATAATTTTTTATTATTACACTTTTGCCACTCAAAGCAACTAATAGAATACTCTCATTTTTTTTTGAAATGAAGATGATTATTTTTTTCATTGTGAGTACTCTTAGAGCACTCCCATTGGATTAGCCATTCTAAAAAAATGTTAGAATGGCTAAGCAAACTCCTAAAATACCCAATATATCAGCTTATGCATCCTAACCCAAAATGGATTTGAGACCGGTTTGTGAACAGTGTAACGCCATTGGTGCGTTACACTGTACACGGACCGATCGAATAAAAACAATTTCGACTCTCTTCCTTCTCGCTTTTCCTGATTTTTCTTATTTCCCTCCATTTCACTTTCTTCTCCGCGTCCATCTCCTACGCTGAAGGTCTCTCAGGAATCTTCCATGGTTTTACGCTGGTCTCTCACGAATCCTCCATGGTTTATGCTGAAGGTCTCTCGTTTTGCCTCTCTCACAGTAGCTGAAGACGCCTCTCTCTGTAGCTAAAGGAAACGGCGTCCCCTCTCAGCCTCTTCTCTCAGTTGATTAAGGTAGTCTCTGATTCTCTTCTGGGTTTTTCGCATTAATTTTTTTTTGTTCTCTCTTCTCTGGGTTGGGTCACAAGCAGAACCCTATTTTCTTTTTTCTTTTTTATAATTTCGAAACCCATCCCCTCCCCTGTTTCCCCTTCTTCGAAACCCATCCCTTCCCCCTTTTGTGTAATAAAAAATCAGACTTCACCGAGAGAGAGCGCTGATAGGAAAAGGTGTGCAATTTTACACCAAAAGGGGGATTGAGCATTTGCGGGAGAGGTTCAAGGTGGAGCGTTTTACATCGAACGACTTTGTAAGTTCGATTGATTTTTCTATTGTTTTGGGGATTGTTCTAATCATTTTTATAGCAAAAGTGCGTGTTATTGGGTTGGTGTGAAGGACAATCAGATGAATGTAATAGATGAAAGATAACTTTTCCGTTATATTGTGATTGTGTATTGGGTTGGTCTGACTCTGGTTTTGTTTTTTATTTGTCACACATATGTGCAATTTGCTAATCTCCTTTATCTTTCTACAGCAATGTGGAGCAACTTCTTGTGTTTATCATTTGGTGATATGCGATGATTGAGATCCTGTCTGGTCAGTATGGTAGAAGTGGTAGTTTAATGGAAAATGCTCAAAAGTTTTTTCATCTGTGATATGGGTACGAGATACTGTTTTTTTTTGTTTTTTTTATAAAGTGGTTTTCATTATATTCCATGATTCTTGTGTATGCTATTGAGATAAGTAGTTGATTCATTGTTATTGATTTTGAATGGAGATAGATTCTTTATGCAGACATGATCACCCAAAGGATCTCTTGTGTGGTGACAATGTTTATATGTCTTAAATCTCATCCATGCAGACATGATTTTTTTTTTTTTTTGGTTCACTAACAAAAACCTTCTCTGCTATGTGATATGCTAGTTCATCATTAAATTATGAATCTAGCACAGCCAGCCCACTTTTTCAAAATCTGTCACTATTTATAGTGGATGGTGGAGGTTCTAGCACAGCCCTCTTTTTTTTTTTATATATAATTGAGAACATTCAGCTGAAAATCCAATAACAAAAGGGGGGAAAAGATATTTTAAGAAGTGTTGTGCTTACTAGAACTAGTGCATTAATGTTGTGTTTGGATTATGAATCTTGAATCCCATGAGGAAATGCAAACTAAAAGAGTTAATGATTGAATGTGTTTGACAGCATAAAAGCTATGACTGTCGTGTATGATATATATAGGCAGTGACTGTTACAAGAGGAAACAGAGGATCATATACATTTGAATATACAAGAATTTAAATAAACACAAGTGTTATCTCATATTTGAATCTTGAGCTTTGCTTTTGTGATCTGGAAGATAAGATACTGCAGTTGCTGGAGTTTGAATTGCTGCGGATATATTTGATATAATCTTTGACTCAGTTGACGTGATCTCAAGGTTGTTAACAACATCAACCTAGTGAAGACTCTGCAGGAATTCTCTAACTGTAAGTTCATCTCAAATGACTTAGTAAACAAAAAAAATAAAATATCTTTCACTGTGGAGCATCCTTATCCCCAAATGACTACAACAAAAGCACCCCATGTAGAGGAGAATTATTAGGAAAATGAATTTATATAGCATTTCATCTTTCTTTCTTTCTTTCTTTTTTTCTTTTTTTTCTTTTCTCTTTTTCGTTGGTATATAGCTAATCTCTTTTTCACAAAGATTAGGGGTCGAACCCTGTGGTGATGCTTGGGTTTCATGTGCATTCAGCTCAAAAATCAAAATACATTGAAAGTGGTCTTCATTTACCACATCTTAGCCATCCAGGTAGTCCACATGCCCCATCTACATCAGCCTCACAAATTTGGTTGTTCGATGAATTTCTAGGCCCACCCTTCTGTCTGTTTCTGCTTCAATTTGCAGTAATAATACACCCTTCATTTAAGTCTTTGTTCCTATATATACTCTAGTAAGTACTTACTCTATCTAGCATACTTTCTTTCTGTAGGCCCTCATAAGGATAACAGATATTCTTGCCTCCAACTGGAACTACGTCTGGACTTTATTTATCTTGTTCCTCAACTCCCTACAAGTTAGCGGTTTGTTAAGCCTCTCTAGCCTCACCCTCCTTTTGATTTCTGCAACCATTTCTTTCGTTCTTATTTCTGTTGCTCTTCTAATCGATGCACGAGTCATACTTCATTCCGATGCCTATCGTGCTGGCCTGCAGACCAACAATGGAAGCAACACTTGCAATGCAGACATTTGTTGGTATAACGTTTATAATTGTCATGTTCTTTGCAATGACTCCAAAGAATTCATGTAGTGCATAGTTGCAATATTGATCATAGTATGGTTGCTGTATGAGGCCTTTTGATCTTTTTCAGTGTTGCTTACCTTCAAGTTTCATATACCTTTGTACTAGCTAATATGGGTGATTTAGGACAATGGTTTCTTTTATGAAGGACCTAATCTTTGCCAGCTTCCATTTTACTAATTAGACTGTTTAAAATGGGCAGTTTGGATATGAAATGTAGTGCTCTACTCAGCAAATTTCAGTGCATGCTGTTTAATTTTCTTCCGGCAGCATATTCAAATGTTATGACTAATGAAATCACATGCTGTATCATTTGTTATATTATTTCTGCAGTCAATTGGAACATTTTATGCAGCAGCACGTCTTTTAGGAGCTACAGCACATGTTCTCAGCCAAAGTATTGGCCTGCAGGTGCAGCCATAGGCTGTCGCGTACACACACACACAGCAGATGAAATAATNCCCTTTTTTTTTAACCTGGGGGTATTTCCTGCTGTCGTTGCCAACGGAGGAAGCATATCCCGACGGATTCTCCAACTGTGCATTCTTATTTTCGAGGAGATGAAATGCAAAAGGCTTGTCAATGGCGTCGCTTCATACTTAATGAAAGAGATGTTAAAAGCTGTAGGGAGATTTGATGGAGCCTCGTGCCCCGATTTGCCAACAAAACTGAAGCACTGGAAATTACAAAAAGGGGAATGCTTCTGTGTTTACTCTTATTCTTTTAGAGGTCTTTTTTAAATTATTTTTATTTAAAAAATTAAAAGGTTGGCCTAATTTTTGATTGCTGAAATTTTTGATTGTTAGAAAAAAGTTAGTGATTTTTTTAAATAAAAAATAATGTAAGAAGAACTCTTAGAGGGACCAAGAGTTGATATAAAAGCATTAATCTTACAAAAAATCCTTTTCCGTTCAAAGCATCACCTAACATATCCATGGGAACTAGTCCTGTGCTTAAAAGAAAAAAAATAAAAATAAAACGTTGATGATTTTTCATCACCGTGCGCTGCAGTCACTGTGCACTGCTGCGAATCCATTACTGCGCTGTAGCATCCAGTACTGCAACAGTGATGGATCACTGTATACTGCAACAGTGATGGATCACTGTGCACTGCAACAGTGCACAATGATCAAATACTCGGTGATGTTTTAATCAATATACGTCAAATTGTTAAAAATATTAGAGCATTCATTTTCAAAAATTTTAATAAAACACACAAAAAAAAATTTAATTTAATCAACTCTTCATTTAAAGTTAAATTTAACATTTGCTTGATTGCTCTTTAAATTTAAAAAGCTAAAATTTAAATATTAAATATTTTTTAATATTACTTTTTCAGTTTTAGTTCCACAAATTTAATTCCTTCTACTTTTTCAGCTTTTTTTTTTTATAAATATTATCAATAAGAAATAATATTTATTTAAAGTAGAAAAATATTTAGAAAGTTTGTTGTTTAGTAGTTTGAAAAGTAGCTGGCTAAATTTTTTTAAGTAAATTTTTAGAATTAAATGTAAAAAAACTTTAGAAAACTCATTGTGAGAGACTTAGATCCTCTCCGAAAACATCCATTTAGTTGCTTTTGAGTGGCAAAAGTGTAATAATTTTTTAATTATTACACTTTTGCCACTCAAAAGCAACTAATAGAATACTCTCATTTTTTTTTGAAATG
>FXXK01002765.1:19701-31273 GCA_900184695.1 Betula pendula
CTTACAACGTATAATGCACAGTAATCGAGTGCATAGTAATTAATAATATACTGTGCAAACAAAGTTCAAAGTCCCACTCTCTTCTTTCTATCATGGGAAAATCAGAAACTCTAGTTGAGAGTGTAAAACTATATGAAGAAAAAGAGAATTACAAAAGTCATGCTTGAAAAATAAGGTAAGATGCTTACCTAAGATTTGGAGTTTAAACAAGGCGGAGATTGAGTCTAACCACAATGAGAAAAAGCATAGATGTAGAGATAGGAACAAGAGGAAAAAATTATAATAAAAAAAAGGTTTTAACATATTTTTGGTGGATATTATAATATAAAAAATAAATAAATAAATAAAACCCAACAAAATACTAAAATCTGCGAAATACCCTGCACATGATATCATGATCTTTGAAGCTCAAAATACCCGTCATAAAATATGTGAACAATTAACATAGAGTCCACTTCACGAAGGAACCTTTTTTTTTTTTCTCAAGCAAAACAAATATTCTAATCTAAATAAATAAAATCACGAAACAAAATATTAAAATCTGTGAAATTCACGGCATAGAAATATAACAAAATACCTAGTAAGTTACTTGTCTTATAATTCTCGCAGCTCAAAAATCTCCTACTAATTTTTTTTATTTTTTATTTTTTAATTTTTCCGGTGTAGGCGTTTCTAAAATAGGTCGGCAACTTGCAATAATAGAGCGTATTGGCTGCAGAGGTTTCCGTTTCCCCACTCTTGATGGAACTGGAACTAGCATATGGATCCGACAGATCCATCTCTCAAAACAATGGTTCTCCTTAGAAGCTTCAAAACCATGGAGCTGTTGTGACTTCTGTCTTTAAGAGTGAGGGATAACACAATTTTATAAGGAGCACAAAGTATAGTAATGTGAAACTCTTAACATGTTCCTTCACGTATAACGAAAGGACATCTAAGCTAACACGTAAAAATAACTAACGGTGGAACCACATAAATTGAAAACCTTACTCGAATGCCATATTAGAATTAATACCATATGTAAAAATTAGGTAGGTCTAACTCAACTCCAAACGCTTTGAAGAGTGAAAAATATCACAACCTTAAAAAAATAATAACTAATTTCTTTTGCAATGTGAGATTTCCAACATCTTTTAAAATGGTAAGGGTTGCTTTTAAAAAACAGGTTGTCCATTATGCAGACAAAAGACAAGTGACCAGGGGCATTATTTAGAATTTAGGAGCTAAAACGTCACATTTGTTTGTCAACCAAACATAGGGAAAAACTAAGCAAAGGGTACAAATTGTCACAGTTTGTAAGATTCAAGTGTCACTTTTTAAATTTTTGTGGTAAAAATGCTAGAGTGATGATTTTTTTTTTTTTTTTTTTTTTTTTTTTTTTTTTTTTTTTTGAGGTGTAAAGTGTATTTTCCCATATAATTTGGGGACTCAAATTCTCTCCATTCAAAAGAAATGAAGAGTATCCTATTAGTGTATTGAGAAGTAAAGATGTAATTTCACTTTTTAAAGTAAAATTACCACTTTTCTCCTCATCTAACACTAACCGTACTCTGAAATGGAGAGGATCGATTTTCATTTTTGGAGCCCAAATTCTCTTTGCCGTTTTGGGGAAAGCATACGTTGAATGACCAAAGGCATTGCACTGGACAGATTTGCTGGAATCCATGCATGGGTATTCAACCTCAACAGTTCCTTAAAAAATTAGGAGACTTTGATTTAGAGTCCTCTTCAATTAAGATAGGAGCAGATGGCTAAAACATGGGTATTCGAAAACTCCACAGGCAGATGCACTAACTTGATCCATATAAGAATTTTAGAAAGAGAGAGTTTAAGAATTAGTTGCATATATAACTTGGCTGCCATCTTCTAAGGTTCAAGGGTTGTTTGCAATATCTCAGATTTTACCCTCCCAAAACAGGATCCATAGTCTATCTCATCTTGAATTATGAATTAAATAAGAGAATTCATTTTTCATTGAAAAGACTTCCACCTTCCAATTTTCTTCTAATTAATTTTCTGAACTTCTAGAAATGTTGGTTAATTATCCAATAGTTTTTCTTGGAGGGCATAGCTGTTCAACAAAGGGGGCTATTGTTCGATCATATGTATGTATAAAATGGCGTTATGGTTCTACCTTTTCTGGAACATGCAGGCCGGTGAAAGGAGGCGTCTACCTTTTCTTTCTAGAAGATAGACTCTTGACTTCTATTAATTACTGCCACGTACGTGTGATAGAAAAATCTGGCGGGAGATACGTACGTACGTACCTGATACCTCATGTTGTGCGAAAGATCAACCATGTAATTACTATGCATGTTCTTAATCAACACCTTGAATTAATGTAAAGTTTGGACGAAATTAATCTTCTTTTGTTTTCTAATTTTCTTTAATCATACATCATCATATGTATGTATCAAAAAAGGGCGGGTGAAATTAAGGAAGCGTACGTCTTAATACCCAACTTCTATAATTACTGGCACATGAGATAGAAAAAACTGGTGGGAGGCTATGTACCTCCTACATGCATGAAAAGATCAACCATAGTAATGACCTTGAATGTAAGATTATTTAATTAAAATTAAAAAGAAAAAAAAATACCCTAAATAAAAATAGAGTTTAAATTCAATTTTTTTTTTTTTAAAAAAAAATGTGATCCACTGATTGATCGAAATAATGTAATTATTAATTATAAGGTGTTTGAATGATCACTATTGTGGTTAATGTGGGTTTGATTTATGGGTCACTCGTGATTCTTGGGTTCTATGAAAACTAGAAAATGTATTGAAAGCCAATTAATTATTAGCTTCTTTCTTTTTAATTTTATTATTGCTAAATTTGAATACATGCCTTAGTGTGTAGCTAATGACTTTGAGAATTTTCATAAGCCATTGAACCACAATCTTAAATGGTTATTAGCTTTTCTTTTTTCTTGCTTTGTTTTATAGGAAAAAGAGAAAATGAGGTGTCCTTGAATCATGTAAGTCACATTTTTGCGAGGTTTTGGTTTATTTGACACTTGCCAGGGAATGCCTAAAAACTGGGTTGTTGAAAGTTTTGAGTTTTGTCATTGTTGGTTGTTGATCAATCTTTCGTCTGGGATCGTGATGTTTTGCTTAATCATTTCTCCACTGTTTATGTCGGTCTGCTTGTGGTGGGTCCCAAGCCCATGGCATTGCCGTGTGTCACGAGATCCTCTTTAACATTTTTTTTTTTTTCGAATTTATAAGACTATTTTTACCTTTTAAAAAGTTGTTTTATTTTTTTGTTTTTATCACGGAGATTTTAATAATTTAAAGAAATATTGACACAATCTAAAATTTGAAAAGAAAGTAACAAAAGAGTAATTATTTAAGAAGAATATGCAAACTTTTTCTTAATAATAAGTTTTTTTTTTTATTTCCTATTCACCTAATAATAATTAATAAGCGCTTCAGCACAGCTCGTATATGCATGATTTTATCTGACTTTTACATTGTTCCACCAATATGAGTAGTTCTATCGACTAGGGTTGCTGTTTTTCTATATAAAGTGAAAAAATTTGTACTTTGGTGCTTGAAGATATATTTATGCTAAACTTTCTGCAATTCACTTTCTATATAAAGTGAACAATTTTCCCTTTTTATAAGAAAAAAAAATCCAAACAAACAATTTGAACAATTCCCAAAAGAATCAAGATTTATTAGGGAAACCTTTTGAACTTGAAGTGAAAATTTTGGAGACAACTTCGAAGAAATCCACTATAATAAAATATGTTACAATATCTTCTCAAGCTCTTACCCAAAAGTTGAAATCTACACCAACAATGGACATAATATATAATAAATCATCTCTCTAGAAATTACAACGCACGCAACTTTCTCACAAAAAACCAAAATCCAACGAAGTCGCTGCATGTGCCCGAAGAAATTCGATACCATGCTGAAATCACCAATCTGAGCCACTAAAATCTTAGAGAAAATCCCAAAGTCTCCATCTCCTAACCTTTTTTTCACTATGAGAAAAATATGTGAGTCGGGTTCATTGGAATGTTGGAAAATACATGGGGGTATTATCCATTGATCTTGGTTTTTTTCAGCAGTGCAATAATAACAGTACTCTCTCGGGAAGCCCCACCAATTAGCTAAGTGCGCAAATTTGAATATGTTTTTTGTTTTTTCTGTTGAGTGGCGCAACTTGGAATATTAAGAGCAAGGAAAGAATCAAAAAGATTTGTAAGAGAGGCAAAGCATAGATTATATATATATGTGTTAAAGTTTGAGTGTTAAAGTTTGAGTGTTAAAATTTGAACGAGAAATATATTAAGAATGAATATTAAATTAATATATAAAAATTGAAATTAATATATATTCAATGTTAGCAAAATATAAATGAAAGAAAAGACACAAATAATTGCTTATTAATATATTTAAATTTGCAAGTATTCAATTACTTATCGAAATGGAAGTGGTTGTTTTAGATCTCCAAAATGGATAAAAATTAGCTATAAACTAGTTTGTAGTTAATTATTACAAATCAGTCTAATAAAGTAATATATATCCTTTAGCATGTGAGTAGCACATGCTACTCACATGGTTTAAGAACATATGTCACTTTATTAAACTGATTTGTAGCTAATTATTGTCCCTAAAAAATAATTTATGATTGAATAAATATTAAATTTCGCAGCAATTTCTCTTTCGATGTATAACATTAAAGAATCAATCATAAACTCATCTTCAATTTCAAAGCATAGTTTTGACAATATTCATCGCTGAAAATGCTCATTATGTAATTGCAGTAGAAATTGGAAGAGTAAGTAGAAGTGCAACAACTCCAAAAACAAGTTGATAAACCGTTGATGTTCTGGTGTTTACCAACCATTTGGCATAATTGAGAATCTATTGTTGCCCAAATATTAGAATATTAAAGGTTAGTGAGACGATATACCATTAATATTGGCTTTTGAACTCTACACATTTTTTCTTTTGATGTGCAAATTAATGCTTATTAATGTTGATAACATTAGCTTTTCAAATTTGCGCATTACTCAAAAAGTCGACACTATTAACTTGTTATTAGCGTCGACTCTTGATTGACGATTCTAATAATAGGTGATTAGCGTCGACTTTTTGGGTGGACGCTGATGTGTTTTTATTTTAATTTTTATTTAGGGTCATAAAAGTCAACTTTTTGGGTAGATGCTGATGTGTTTTTATTTTAGTTTAGGCATAACATCGGCAACAACATTTGAGTCGATGGTTATTAATCGTAGAATATCATTGCTAATAGCTTTCCACTTTAACACGTGTGTGAGCAAAAATTTCCACCATGTTTAGCGGCGACTTTTGGGTCGCCACTAATAGCACAATTTCTTATAGTGAGGGGCTATAATATCTATCATTTATTTATTTCAATTTGTGGGATATAAATTTGCATGACTGCAAACCTATAAATTGAGAGCTTTAATGTTAACTTTAAACAGATAAAAAGAGATAAAAATACCAACAAGTGAAAAAGATTCACAAAATGAAAAAAAGCAATGAAACATTAGGGGGGTGTTTGATAACGTTTTTAGTAAGTGTTAATTTTGTGTTTTGATATAACATAAATGTGAATATAGTTTTAAAAAAAAATTTGAGTTGTTTGTGTTTAAAATTGTTTGTTAATATTTTTCCCTTTTTAATAGAAATTAAGAAAAAGAAAAAGAGAGAACGTGTTAATTAGCAAACGAGGCCTAAGTCACTAAGACAGTAAACTAGTAAACACAAAATGACAAAAGTAATTAAACACCAACCAGCAATCACGAAGGAGAAAAAGTTATTCAACAAAGACATGATATTTCCGTCTTTTGAACCCACAAAAAAAAAAAGAAAGATATTTCCGTTCTTTTTAATTGGAACCCTCCGTTACTCTTTTGTACGACTTCTACGTGAAATGTTTTTACTTAAAATATCCAAATTATCCTTATAAATGTGGTATATTAGCATTAATTAATTATAAAGCAAATGCACGGTGCACCTACCACCAGGGCCAGCAAGCGACCTAATAATTCATTATATAACCCGCTTCCCATTGGAAGGCAGAAAATATTAGCAGAAGTGGTACTTACTGCTCAAAGTAGCGATATCATGGCTCACATCAGAGATGGTAGCTGGTCACTTGAGGGAAAGACTGCTCTTGTTACCGGTGGAACCAAAGGAATCGGGTTCGTTTCTCTCTGCTTAATTTCTCTTTTACTAGCTTTTTATTTTCAGCTTCACAAAAAGAAAATTGCTGTTTTCATATCCTTTTCACTAGTTTTGAGACAAACGGAAGTGCGTTTGTATATATATAGGTATGCTATTGTGGAGGAATTGGCCAGGCTTGGGGCGACCGTGCACACATGCTCTCGGACTGAAGGTGATACAAATAAGTGCTTGTGCGAGTGGGAGGCGAAGGGTTTCNCGAGTCACTGGCTCAGTCTGTGACCTTGTGCCTCGCCCCCAACGAGAGGAGCTTATAAACACAGTTTCTCGTCAATTTCACGGCAAACTCGATATCCTTGTAAGTCTATGGTGCTCTCCTTTCACTCATTTTAAGAAATTGTGGATTTAATTATTTGTAACAATTACTTAACTTTTGTGCGACACTGGTTTTAGATAAATAATGTTGGAACCCACGTTGGTAAACCAACGGTTGAGATGACAGCTGAAGATTTCTCATTCCTCATGACTACTAACTTTGAATCTGCATACCACATGAGCCAACTTGCGCATCCTCTTCTGAAAGGATCGGGAGCAGGAAGTATTGTTCTCCTTTCTTCCATTGTTGGATTGTTGTCAGTAGGTGGTAATTCCCTTTATGGAGCAATGACGCCGGGCAGAACTAAGATTGTTCTGACAACGTGAACTAGCAGCAGAAACTAATAATTGAAGATTGAAAAGGAAATTCAGGAAGAGAGAAAATAACAAATAGGGAAGAGAAATACCTTAATTGCCCCAAATAAGCTAACAGAGAATAACTCTGAAAAACTAGAAATATATTGATGCTTGAAAACTCAATTACAAATAATACATACATGCCTTTATATAGGCTAAGTTGAGTATTTTCCAAGTAAAATACTTGGAGAAAAAGAAAGAGATAAAAATACAAAAATAACCCTAAACTTGGATACAAAGTAAAATACTTGTAGACAAAGAAAAAGATATTATTCTAAAAATAATATTTATATATTATGACTAATTCTTTCCATTCTTGTTCAAATATTTTCTGTCAAGATACTCCAATATTCTCCTGCATCAGTCTCCCCGAGTTGGAAAGAATTCGTCCTCGAATTCAAATCATCTTTACCTCGATCTTTTGGATGTCCAATCAATTCATGTCATCCAGAATTTTTCAATACCAAAGCAACTTGATATCGGAAGAGAAACAACTTGCAACCCATCACAACATGACTTTGAATATTAGATTTGAAATTATTCGCACCAACTTGAGATAAAATAATTTTCACAAGCTCTTGATTGATTGTCATAAATTCACTCTCCATAAAATTTTTCCAAAAATCATCAATTCTTTCTTGACTATGAAAACTCTATTTGTCCTCCAATATGTCAAAACCAATGTCAAGATTTTGTTCAGGAAAACTTGATAGAAAAATTTCAATCCCAAGAAAATCAAAACAATTAATTTTCTCAATACCCCATTGAGATATTTTACTCTTTGAACTTTTATCAAACACATGATAGATATCATTATCTTCAACAATTTTTATGGTATCAATAAATAAATTTACCTCCTCCAATAAATCCTCTTCGTCAGGATAGATGTCGTAGATCGGTGGAGAGACCAAATCTACAGAAAAATCTTGCTCAATGATTTCATCTTCCTCCTCCAAATAAGATGGATTTGGTAGATGGGCTTGCGACTTGCTAACAACAGTCAAGGTTTCAGAAAATTCTGAAAGCTCAACTCTGAAACCTAAGTCTCCATGCCACTCATCCCGACCATGCTGTTCCCGAATCAGAACAGTATTGTGATACGGGCTCTCGAAATTGGATTTTGCATTGCGACCGTCAATATCGCGATACATCTCCAAGTTTTGCGCCGCTAGACGCTGGGTTAACTCCGCAACCTGCCTCTGCAAGTCTTCAATCGTCACGTCTCGTATATTGTGATCATGATAGGGGACTTCCTCATTCGGAACCTGCCCACCCCGACCACGGCCACGATCTTTAGGCATGAAAATTGATGAAAATTAACCCTAAGAAGACGCTAAGCTCTGATACCAACTGACGCCGGGCAGAACTAAGATTGTTCTGACAACGTGAACTAGCAGCAGAAACTAATAATTGAAGATTGAAAAGGAAATTCAGGAAGAGAGAAAATAACAAATAGGGAAGAGAAATACCCTAATTGCCCCAAATAAGCTAACAGAGAATAACTCTGAAAAACTAGAAATATATTGATGCTTGAAAACTCAATTACAAATAATACATACATGCCTTTATATAGGCTAAGTTGAGTATTTTCCAAGTAAAATACTTGGAGAAAAAGAAAGAGATAAAAATACAAAAATAACCCTAAACTTGGATACAAAGTAAAATACTTGTAGACAAAGAAAAAGATATTATTCTAAAAATAATATTTATATATTATGACTAATTCTTTCCATTCTTGTTCAAATATTTTCTGTCAAGATACTCCAATATTCTCCTGCATCAAGCAAGTAAAGGTAATATATATATACTTCTTCAATTTTATTTTCAATCACAGGTTTTGGATTATAAATTTACGTGGTTTTAATTGCATGTTTTATGTAGGAGCAATAAACCAACTTCTAGAAGTTTTGGCATGTGATGGGCACGCAGACAATATCAGGGACCAACTGCGTTGCAACCTGGGTCGATAAGAACTATCCTTTAACGGAGATGTAAGTGCTTTAATTTGGCTTGTGGGCATGATCATCATTGAATATTCAAGCTATTCTGGGCATGGCAAAATCTTTCCAGTGCTCTCTTCAATCTCCTTTCTGTCATGTGAATGGTTGTCCAGGCTTTTGCAGGCTGTAGATAGGAAAATAAGATTTCTATGAGAGTGAAGGGTTTGTTGTTAAATCACTATCAATGTTTACTGGAAAACTTTAGAAATAAGCATCCCTCACTTTCACGTATTGTTGAAATGACCTTTTAAAGTTTAAAAATTTTCAATATTAACTCATTAATTTTTAATTTCTTTCAATTTTCCGTTTGGATTTTCTCTTAACTTAGGCGGCTGCAAATTTCAAAACACTCTTTTTTTCTTCTTCTTTTTTTACGAACACACACTAACCACTCACACACTCGCGCGATACGCGTTGGTACGCGCTCTTCACCGTAATTTGGCAAAAATACTTACGCCTGACCATCTTTGAAATTTTTATAATTTTTCTTTCTAACAACAATAAGAGCCATCTCAACATCATACAAAATTTTGATGAATTTAACTGGCCACACCATCTAACGAAAAGCAAAAATTGAAAGAAACTACCAAGTTGCACAACATATATACATGTATCCGAAACGGTGATTGTGTGGGCTTCGAACGAACGCTGCGAAATTAAACGGTAAGCATACAGCTTGTTGGGGGGATCAACAACTGATCTCACTCGATGCTAAGTCACGGTATCTGAAAGAATAATTTCTCTGGGTATCACACGCACACGACTTCGCCATCGCCTTTTTACCTACCACAGGTATAGGTGTGAACTGTTTGCTTTTCGAATAGACTTAGGCATGTTCATTGTTGAATTACAACATAAGTAATACTCTTAACTAGAATCTGAATATGAGCTCCTTATCTTAATTAAGATGATAGGATCTTATCTTGGAACCCGGGATAAGTATTAATCGCGATAACACCTCCTCTTCCAGCAGGAAGTCCATCAAACTTTTCCTATTCCCAAATATGGGATAAGGGTAGCACATTTTCAGGATCAGATTTATTTCATGCTCCACCCCCACCAATCCAAGATACTTAATTGGAGAGAATAAATACTGGGCAGATAACCCTTTCGGGATTGATACATTGTAGTGGTCGTTATTCAGACAAATCTTCATGACCTGAACAAGCCAAGTTGGGCACGTATGACCGATATATCAGAAGGGCTGTGAGTTGGGGAATATTTCTCAACAAAGTTCAATAGCCTAATTGAGAGTTTTTAAGCCTTTGGAAAGGTCAATTTCAAAACGCCGTGAAAGTTCATGAGAGTTTCTGAAGTTTCTCCCAATATTTAATTAAATAAGAGGGCAAATACATGAAAAATGGTTTAAATTCAAGACTTCTGTTCTAAATACTATGTTAAATCACCACTATTCTAAAGCCTGAAGTTTATATGAAAGGAATGAATTTAAGCCATTTAATTTATACAGTAAAGATACTGTCCAGCCTTCCATCCTTTAGCGCGTTGTGTCCCGCAAAATTATATGATTTAAAATCACCATTGAATCCAAAAGTACAATATAAAGTCAGTGAAAATTCAACAATTGATTTTAAAAGTCACATCATATTTTATTGGACCACAAGAAAATATAGGGTTTACATATATAAATTATCTAATTCAATTCTAAGCATTTGCGATCTAACATAATATTGCTTTATTAGCCTAAGTGCAATCAATAACCGTGTACCATTACTGACGAATTTTGTATCGACCAAGAATGAGATATTATTCCTTAACAAATTGTCTAATTAAAGGGCAATGAAACTTTGGATAATGCCTACGAAGGGTTATCCCCAAAGTTTAGTTGGCTCGTAGATCGTTGTTCCTCTCTGTTGGTCCTTGTTTTTGTCAGTTGTTTCAAATTGGTTTTCCTTCTGCTTATAATGTACAGGTGCTGCATTGTGGGGGGGAATGTGAGTTTCTTTCTTTTCTTTTTCTTTTTCGTTCTGTTTTATTTTGTTCCCCTTTTTAAATCCCATGGCGCTTACTAATTCCTAAATTAATTATAGCTACTCCAAGGAAAAACTTGGAAATTGTAAATACACAGATCCTCCTTGGAGCGACGCCGGGAGGCAGAGGAGATATCACCCGCTTGCGTAGCGTTTCTCTTGCTACCTGCCAGGCCTCTTACATAACTGGACAGACCGATGCTACTGTAGATGGAGGGATGTTGTGTTTGGATTCTCCGTAGAATATATGAAGAATAGTTAGGTATATAAATAAAAGCCAAGCTCCAATTACTTGGTCGCAGCAGCTACTTCTGAAATCTGAATAGATCGCGAAACCCCAAAATTGTTCCTTTTAAAATATTAAGTCTTCTTTAGTTTTTTACAAGACTTTATGCATATGTATCCTATCTCCATAATAATAAGCTCAAAAAGCTTTTGATTTTCAGCCCTCTTCAATATGGCTAGTTTTGTCACAGCATAGAAAATATTGTACTTCAGTGCTTGAGATCTATTCATGGAAAAAAAATGCAAAAATCACTCCCATATGATACCTAAATTTGTAATAAGCTTAGACGTGGATCCAAAATGTTCTGAGAGCTTCTTTAAAGTACGCATAAGTACACAATTTTGTAAAAAAATTGGACATTTTTTATTATGTATCACGTCCAAAACTAATAATAATTATGAC